>JAGDQP010019579.1:5826-34225 GCA_022664845.1 Lepisma saccharinum
GTTGTATTTGAACAGTGTTTCTTTGAGGGGTGACCAGGATCCGGCGTTATCTCCCAGAGAAGAAAAATGGAACGTTTTTCCGTTTAAAGTGACGGATTTTTTTTTTTTTTAATATTTGCAAAAATTATTTTTCTTTGCAAATTATTTTCCTTTTCCAAAATATTTATAATTTTTCAGGTTTGGGTCACATGTTTTTTGTGAGGAGTGCGTATCTCCTGTGAAAGCGACCCGGTTTGATGTGAGGGTTTTACATAAATATATGCAATCGTAACCAGTCGGAGCGAAATGAAGTGATCCTGATAATATCAGCACTCTCAACTAACAACAATTAAAAAATCAACTATTAAAAAATAGAGTTGCCACATACTAAGAGATGTAACGATTATTGACTCAGGTATTTGACTGTGGAGAAGACATTGAATTTGCATCAATACGGATATAATTTTTATTTCTAACTTCCATACATGTAAGTAAGGTACTGGTAGGGGGGCAAGAAAAATTATGGGGGCGGCCCTCCTAGTTGCCCGTGCTACGGGCCTGATGGGAAATATCCATTCGTTGACAAAGCCATCATCAGAAGCTACTCGTCCTACTGTTTGTTTACAAATCGAGAACTATCTGCAGGTGTTGGCTTAAATCTTTGAATCATTGTCTCCGCATACAAAGAACTACAAGCATTTAACTAGTTATTAATCCACGCCCATCACATTCCACCTTTAACGACGAAAGGGCATCAGGTGGAGTCTAGAAAGTTTTTAACGGTTCAGTGAATTCAGGTGACCCATAGCCAATTCATCACTTGAGAATGTCTTCGGTGTTTTCGAGATTTTTTTTTAACTGCCGCTCATCGAAATTGCCCTGTCTTTTATCGAATAATTTTAATTCACAAAAGCATTTGCTTTCAATGTTTTGTTGCAGTGTCCAAATTTACGGGAAATGAGGAGCATTTTCCCTTTCTGGTAGGATCTGTCCACCCGCTGGAAAGCTGTATTTTATCCGTGAGGAGGATATAGTGTCCCCTTACTGGAGTCTTCATTCAAACGGATTGGTTTAAAATATACGATCAAAGATATTCGTATCATCTTTCACAGCTCGGAATTGTGCTGATTTGCACTTCAGTTCTTGTTTTTTTTAGAGAGAGAGAGAGAGAGAGAGAGAGAGAGAGAGAGAGAGAGAGAGAAGAGGGGGGGGGGGGAAGTTCAATATATCTAAACACAACCAGTTTATTTGTCGAAGAATACTTCCTACCTTTCATAAAATAAATCACGTTTCTCAGTAATTTTAGCGCCTCCTCTTGTTACGCAGTATCGCGGACGCATCTCTGTTAAAGATTTTAAGGAGTTGAAATTGTTTCAAAGAGAATCATGGTTTAAAAATTGGTCCCCTCAAATCAGAACCAACGTTTCATAGAACATGAAAGTTATTACTCCACAGGTTTTTTTTTTTTTTCGAAATCCGTTTAATCAATCAATAGTGGCCAATGAAGACTGTTACATTTGTATCTCCGAGTTGAAAACGAAAGAAACTCAATTTCTGCAGAAATCAGTTGGAGTAAGCTGTTGCATTTAACTGAAATCGTTAAACCTAATAAAACCAATTAAATATCTTAATAGGCTGGGTTTGATGTTTCAACACGTTGTTTGTTGTTACCTTTACTAATTTCAATTAAACGCAACAGCTCACCTCATTTTTTTTCTTCTCTTTTCGACCCAGCGATTCATTTTATGTCTTCAGAGAGGGGTCTTTTCTTTGATTTTTTAAAAATTTATAACAATATTTTTCGCATTATTCTAAGTGAAGGTGTTCCTTTTGTAAGAATCTATACGACAGTTAATCGCAGGGAATGCCTTCAATCTGAACTTGTGACATAAAAGATATTTGTATAATTTCTTTGAACACAACTTAAGTAATTCTTTATACTTTTGTAGTAATTTTTTTATGCTCTAGGTGATATATTTACACCCTTCATAATGCCAAAAAAATGCGCTCTCCGTAAGCATATATAAAAACAAGGGTCATATTTAGAATCACTCCCAGGAGCAGAGAGGCTCCCAGTAGCATATAATTTCAATGCTTGTGGGAGCCACCCACCTCTTGGGAGCAAGGGCGCCGATCCCGGGGGGGGGGGGGCTTTGGGCCACCCCTAATGGGGGGCCCAAATGATAAGGTGAAGTCGGTTCTCTTATTTCTACAGTACATGGTCATTCGTTTTCCTCTTCTACTAAGCTAATCTCCCCTTGGAAAATCTATTTCATTGATAAATTCCTCCCTGAAACTTGTGTGCTACAGTACTTATATAAATTACATCACGTATAATACCCCCTCGACTGTATAAAGGAGTTAATTCGTGCACTGCTTGTGTTGTTTCTGGAGTTTCGTGCAAAACATCAATAAAGACCATTTAGTAAAAAAGAAAGAATGAAAGAAAAAATGAAAACGTATTTTCTGTCGTTTATCCCTCGGAACGCCAAGATCGGGAAGATCGGGTCAAAAATGACCAATACACTACAGTCAAAATATTATTTTTGTACATTAGTCGTTAAATGGAAGAGTGAAATTCTGTGTACTCCGCATACTGTCAGCAATGTAATCGCTTCATTTGCAAGAATCAGAATACAACAGATACGATGTGCTTTATATGTGAGAGTGAAAGAGGAAGATAGTTTGAATGTGATAGTTTTAAGTAGGAGACGCATGGGGGACCCGATCAGCTCGGCGCCTCCGTTTCGGCGCTACCGGTTTGGCGCCGCCGGTTCGGCGCAGTAACGTTTCGGCGCCGTACGTTTCGGCGCCAGAGCTTTACCTAAGAATCACACCAGGGAAACTATTGTATTAAAGAGGTATTAAAAACTTGGTCCATAAGATGCGGCAGACGTAGTGTTTAAAAAGAAACGGGAAAAATTGGTCGCCGGAAAAAAACGTTTGTTTTTATTCAATTTTTCGTGCTACTTAGGAAAAGAACATTTTTTTTTACTTTTACGGGGTCACTGACAACATTTTTTGATCAATGAAATAGTTAAAAGGTTAGTTGATGTTCAAAACATACATATAGAAAAAATACACAATGGGACCGCGTCTGACAAAGTTTTGAAGCAAAATGTGTTTTCTGGGTCTGAGACAAAGATGCCTAAGGGCCAGAAGGGAACAGAACGTTTCTCTCATGTACAAGGGTGCTAATGACATATATTGCATTCCTAATGTAAATTGCAAGTGTTTTGTACATTTTTTTAACATAAGATCATCCGATTGAATGCATTAGGTGTGTTAAGTAGTGGATATTGGAGATGAAAAGGAAAAAAAACAATTTCGTCAATAAAACCAGTTTTTTTTACTTCGTGGAAAAAAACAATTTTTCCTGTTTTTTTTTACAAAACTTCAGGTTTTTTCCCAGTCTTTAAAACACTATATAGAACAGATCCAGGGGCTGCTTTCATGGAAGAGATGCAATGAGACGTTTATACTTCAGTAAGTAATTGAAAATTATAATATTTTTATTTAAATGATTTTAATTATGAAGTGTTTTTTTCGGCGGAAAATTAATTGATTTATTTATTTCCAACATAAACAGGCTGAGCTACAGCAGGGACGTAACTAGTGAGGAGCAGAGAAACAGGATTCAGGAGAGCTACTCGTAATTTCGTAATGGCGCAATTTCGCAATTTATTATTTTATATTCAAAGAAAATAAGTTTCATATTTAATTACAATGCATTCTGCATACCTTTGGAACAATTTATATATACATATAAAACAGATAGGAACGTCATGTTAAACTGCAAGGTTTGAGGTCGAGGTTCAAGTCCGACGGCGAAGTCGAGGTTGAAGTTTAATCTCAGGTCGAGCTTAAACTACCATTTTAACTAATTTCTCTTTTTATATTACGAATGGAACCTCCAAATCTTTAGCACCCTTGTACACGAGAGAAACATCCTGTCCTCTTGTGGCCCTTAGGCATATTTGGCTCAGACAGGATACTTTAATAATGCTCTAAAACTTTGTCAAATTCAGTCCCAATACTCTTTTTTGTCTAAATTTATATTCTGAACATGAACGAACTATCATTGTAACTAATTTGCCTATTTATATTTCGAATGCAACCTCCATCTCATTAGCACCCTTGTACACGAGAGAAACTTCTTGTCCTCTTGTGGCCCTTAGGCATCTGTAGCTCAAACCGTGAAAACAAATAATGCTTCATAACTTTGTCAGAAGCAGTCCCAAAAAGTGACGTTATTGACGATTTTCTATTCATCTCGAATATTCACTACTTAGCACACCTTATGTATTTCTTATTTAGGTTTAGCAAAAGTAGAGATTCTTACGGTAAAAATATACACGAGAGAAACATCCTGTCCTCTTATGGCCCTTAGGCATCTTTAGCTCAAAGCATGAAAACTTAAATAATGCTTCATAACTGTCAAGAGCAGTCCCAAAAATGACTTTATTGACGATTTTTTTTTCATCTCGAATATTCACTACTTACCCCATCTTATGCATTTCTTGTTTAGGTTTAGCAAAAGTAAAAGTTCTTACGTTAAAAATGTACAAAAAACTTTATATTTAAATTAGAAAAGAAATATATCTTATTGGCGCCCTTGTACATAACAGACAAGTTCCATCCACTTAAGTCATTTAGGCATCTTTGGCTCAGACCGTGCAACATAAATAATGCTTCAAAACTGTTAGAAGCAGAGTACAAGAAATAATGTTTTAAGTACTTCATTGATCATCAATTGTCGTCAGAGGACAGTAAAAGTATAAAGTACATTACTATGTCATAAGGTATGTTAATAATTTCCGTTTTCCTCACTTTGGCGCCGAACTGAACCGGCGCCGAAACGGTAGCGCCAAAACGTAGCCTGCGCCAAAACGGAGGCGCCGAAACGTAGCGGACCCGACGCATGGTACCTTTATTGACATGCAGCCATGAAAATGGTTGCAAGGTTAATATGATGTATTAGTTTTTTCTGTGTTTCATTATTTTGTAGTATCTACTTCAACAAATAAAATACAATAAATAAATACAATACAATGCAATAAATACTATACAATGAATACACCCATACTCTAAAATACTTTGATTTTGAACAAGTACTTTATTTCATACGAGAAATATACATGGGCCGAAAATGACTCATCTTGACGTTCCGTGAGATGAAATTATCTTGGCGTTCCGAGGGTTAAGGATCATTCATCGTGATTTTGTCATATACTAACATAATTTAAGAAAAAGAAATATATACAAGAAAAATAAGCGACAAGAAGAACTCACACAAAAGTAAGAGTGGACTTGCACTTGGAAACATATCCTTCAAATTGCTGTTTGGTGGAAATATTGTTTGCCGTTAATACCGTAATTTTGAGTTTCTAATACAACTTATATGTAGGGTAACTATATAAAGCGGAAAAAAAGTATTTGGATAAGTTCGACAAAGAGGAAATCAGATTATCACACGTAAAACATTGACCATTTCGAAATCTCTTGTTCTTTTATGATAATTTGGATACCTTAGATAGAATACTTAAGAAATAATTATCACTCGATACACCTGGAAGGTAACAGGCAACGAAAGAGTGACGACTACGTACATTCATCGCAAAAAAACAGTATTTGGACAAACCAGTACTACTCTCGAAATGAATGCTCTAGGTATTCTTTTGTGTACAAGAGCAATCTACTTAGTGTATTGAAGCAATCCACACGGTGTCAGGCAAGCCAAGCTTTACCGTTGGATACTCATAAAGCAACGTAAACAGAGCAATTATTGGGGAATAGAAAAATTCTTTGAAACAATTGGGATTTAGAAGATGTGTTTCCAGGGTATGAATACTGGCTACTCTATTAGTAATTACAGAACTCCAAATCTTAACAGACCCTCCAAAAATAATGTTCTGCTTTCTGAAAGCTTCATTCTTCTTTTGCCATACGTCCTGACATTCATCACTACAATACAAGTTTATCTTAGTCTCATCCTAGAAAAACAATAAACTTTTTCCAAAATTCTAGGCACTCATATTGATATTTCTTGGAAAATTAGAACTTCTTATTTCTGCTTTCTTCTGATATCTAAGTTTTGTTTCTGATTACACATCTTCTGAATCCCAATTTTTTTGTTCACATCTACACATCTGTAACATTAACTTAAATATCCTAGGCAAGTGAAGTAACCAAATCTTTAACACTAATTCTTTGAGTTTTGTTCACAGAATGAAGAATGTAGGTTTCGTTCCGGGCAGTTAGTTACCTTAGTTGACCAGAAAGGATTCCCTAATAATTATTCTTTTTTATGTTTCTTTATGATGTATCTAACGGTAGAGCATGGTTTTCCAACAAGCTTGGCTATGTCTCAGTACCTTTTACCTTCCTCACGTAATTTGAAATTAAAATGAGTAGTTCCAATGTTGTTCAACTCAATTTGTTCCCCATGCTGCTTCTTTATGCCTGACACGGTGTGGATTGCTTCAATACACCACTCAGAGTACTCTTGTACACAAAATAATTCCTAGAACATTTATTTCGAGAGTAGTATGGGGTTGTCCAAATACATTTGTTGCCGTGAATTAATGTAGTTATCACTCTCTCGTTGCCTGTTATCTTGCAGGTGTATCGAGTACTAGTTATTTCTATACCATTCCATCTAAGGTATCCAAATTATCATAACAGGCAAGTGATTTCGAAATAGGTCACGTTTTTCGTGTGATAAGTTTTCTTTTCCTCTTTGTTGAACTTGTCCAAATATTTTTTCTCACTGTAGGTGAGACAGAAGCTTCTTGAACCATGTCTGTCGAGATCGAGAATTTTAAAAAAATGTCCAATAAAGCAGTAGCGCGGCGGAAGGGTGAGCCGGATGGAAAGAGAACCACATTTGGGAAAGCTGGATAACTCCTCTGCATAGACTAACATTAGCTTATGTTATTTCCTAAGTTTATTTTCTAGTAACAGCAGAGACTTAGTTCTTATTAGTTAGAACATAATATGATTTAGTGAATTTTTTTGACGTTATACAATCATTGTTAAATTCTGTAATAGCTGGACCCGGGGAAGCCTTCATAATGACTATATCGTAATGATTATTTGGTTGTTTCTTCGTAATGTAGTGACAGGATCGTATATGACGTGATAGCACAGTCTTCAAAATATACGATATAATCTGGTAGAGTCCGTTTGGCCAAAGTTCATTTATCATAGTGGTTGAATTTAGGAAATAATAGAGCAAACACTTATTGTCGTTTTACTGACACCAGTTTATTACAAAAAGTTCCAATATTATATGACATACAAGTAATTTACTGTTATTAATAAGAGCGTCCCGAACGCGGGCTCTGTAATGATCAGATTAGTGGTTCACCTCTTTTGCAGTGATAGCTTCGACTTAGATCTTTTGGAAAGAAAGAAGATTGTTTGGAGAATGGATACTAACTCCAGTCCAAGTTAGCAAGGTATAGGTATACCGACTCCAGTGCAAGTCGGGGGTTAGGAGAGAGTCCTGACTCCAGTCCAAGTCAGGTAGGTAGAGGTGACCACTTTTCGGAGCGAAGAAGTGATACTTTTAAGGTTCATGACTGGCCTTTTATATCCCTTTTTGTGGGCGTTGTTTTATTGTTTCCAAGTCTTAGCGCTTGGCGTTAGTGTCGTCTGCTTCTTGTGGTGCTTATGCAACATTATGTAATGTTTGTTATCTGTGGTTTGTTTACACTGTAGGCAAGTTGACATACTGACGCAATGAACTACATCCCATTACAATATATATACTATTATATGTGTTTTTTATGAATATACAATATTTGGCAAAATCTGAATTGGATTTGTATCATATGTGCCTTCACCTGGAAACAACAACAAATGTATGTATGTATATATATATATATATATCCGAATGGGCCCCCCAAAGTTAGAGAGAAATCTGCGCCCTTGCTTGGGAGTGATTCATAAATATCTTCCTAAGGGTTCCAATGGTTCGTAAGTATCAATCGAATATGAATTGTCTTAAATACTTCCACATTGAGTAGCACAATGCACTTAAATTGCAGCAGAATACTGTCACATTATGTTTTGAACATTTTTAAAATTTCCCAGCAAACTGCTATCAAAATAAGAACTCATAATTAACACCACAATTTATCAAATTTAATAAATAATTTTCAATAAATTCCAACTTTCATTTTTCACAACTCTCCTTGCAACACCATGTTAGGGGAAGATCTGCCGGGTTGTTAGCGAGTCACGTGAGCAAACTTATTTTTTTTTAATCTTACATATTCATCATTGGCGTGGAAACCAACAATAGAGAGCTTTCCCATATTGGTCATATTTAGAGCTTAATCCGATAATACGGAAAAACATCTGCATGTGCGGGCAACAAATTCATCAATTGGAACTTAATTGCAGATTTCAATCATTTGATTTTAATGGTTAGACTCTTCTCTACTGACAGCAGAACGCGGAAGTCGTGTGGTCTGAGGCATTAGACCACCGTCTTGAAGGTCGCGGGATCGAGTCGATTTTAACAAGCATTACACTCACTTATCATGACAGGTCGAAGTCAAAAGTTAGTAAATGCTCCATACAAAATGAAGTTTACCAAAAGCTCCTCTTTTCCACGTATGACCTGAAAGGTCATTTTAAATCCTACATTGCTCTGTATTTTGGAATAGTACCAAACTTTCCCAGTTTTGTGAAATTTCTATTTTTCATTCATATCTAATGCAACCATGTTTCATTCTTATCTAATATCGGTTAAAGTTATTTCTACTGTACGTACAAAATAACTGCTTCAACCATAGGTGCAAAATATTTTATAATTAAAATATTCTCCAATCTACCCTCGTAAACACTGTCAGTAAAAGGAATTACCATATTTTTTTTATTAGTCTCTTGAAATCGTCATGATATGACTGTCGCTATCGAAATGACTGTCACAGAAAGCTGTCGTGTAAGCGTTCAGTCTGCTTTCTCAAGTTTTTGAACTTTTATTTTACTGGTTGTCCTGAAGGTTATTTATCTCATTCAACTAATTGTGAAACTACAACGCAGAATGTACAATACGGGCCTTTATCTATTTAGAATAAACAAACAATGTTATCGGGATGGCCATAAATCGTAGTGCTGTTATCGTTCTTACAATTAATTTTATTTTTTTAACTAACAGTTACGAGGCTTCAGAACATAACTCAATTCTATTTCTTGCGGAAATAATCTCTTCCCAACTTTATATAGTTGGAGTCAAGGGGGATATATCCCGCATATCCCCCTTACCTACGCCACTGAGTTGAGGCATTTATTTTACTTGAAATAGGCAGGCAAACATGCATTTATTATTGCTGAAATAGGTATTTAAAAAAGGCATTATAATTTAAAAAAATATGATATCCTAATTTCTTTTAATATCCTATATTAAGCATATCATTCTACATTACACTACACCACTTTTTTTTTCTTCAAGTTTTCAACACATTAAGCCTTAGGTCTCTGAGAATTGTTTTCACTTTTGAAAATGATCTCTCAATGTCCACAGAGGAAAGAGCCGCATATATAAAGAAAGTATTACTGGAGGGTTCATATCAACAATTTAATTTTCACCTTTAAGTACACTGCATGTTTTTAATTCACTCTGAATCCTCATTTGCACCAATCAATGGCATACGTACGGGGGGATATGGGGGATATACCCCCCTTGACTCTACCTTTATGACCTGGAAGGAATATTTCCAGAAGAAAAGAATTAAGTTATGTTTGGAAACATATAATTGTTAGTTAAAATATAAAATTAATTGTAAGGGTAGTAATAGCACTATAGCTTACGTCAGTCCCGATATAATTGTAAGTTTATAGCACATAAAGCTAGATGTGGTAAATAACCTTTAGGACAACTAGTAAAAAAAATAACTTTGACAAACATGTCGATAGCACCGGCAGAAAAAGGGGGGAAAATACGATTTCTAGACAGTAAGGAGAATGTAGTAATTCCTGTGCTGATAGTCCCAATGAGAGCAGAACGGAGAAAATGTTGACTATAAAACATTTAAAGCAGTTATTTTCTACTGGAGAAGAAATAACTTTAACAGACGTGCTCGTTATATTGGATATGAATTATAAACTAAAATTATACACATTGGAAATTCCAGTTGTAAGATCTAATGTGATCTTTCAGATCATTAGGGTGAAGAAAAACTTTTGGTAAATTTTCTTTTCTTTGCGCAATGTTAGTAACTTTTGATTTCGGTCCGTCACGATTATGAGGGCAACGGTTGTTAAATTTCACAAACATCCATGCCCCAGGTGGATTTCGAACCCGCAACCTTGGAGACGCTAGCCTAATTCCTCAGACCACACGACTACCTCGGTCGGCTATAAGAGGAGAAGAGTTGAACCATTAAAATCAATTATTGAAATTTGCGATCAAGTTTAAATTAAGGAATTGTTGCGTGAGTCCGGAAAGTTGTGGAGAAATAATATCAGGATTCAGCGAAAACAATTTATCAAAACTCATTGTATACGCGGATGATGTAGATTTAATAGAGGACGATATAGGTGAACTGCAAAGTAACGCCGATGTCTAAGTAGAAGCTTGCGATGAGATACGTCTACAGGTAAACATAGAATACTTGGGAGCTTATGTAACCAGCGAAAACGAGACCAAGGAAGAAATAAAAAGTCGCCTAGCATCTGGCAACGCATATTTCTACTCAGTCCGGAAACTCCTAACCTCGCTTACGGAAAGCGCATTTTTGTGAGATTATGGAGAGTGCAAATGTTTCACTTATAGGCTATAGCATAAAATGTTGAAATATGAGAAGACAGATATAAAAGTATCTTAAAATTAACCTAATTTGTGTTTGAAGCAATTATCCAAATTTCTGTATTGAACACTTTCACAAGCTTACACTGAAGGCGTATATGAATTTAATACATTTATAATTTATGTTATTTTATTCGCTTAAATTAGTATCTCGCAACGGTTAACCGTTATACAGATTCTTACAAAAGAAACACTTTCACTTATAGAAGATATGAATAATGCCAAAGATGCTGTTAAATTTGAAAGAGCGAAAGCAAATTGTTTGAAGGAATGCAAAGCAAGTCGCAGTATATGAGTTGGAAGAATCTATGAAAATATTTACAAAAAAAAAAGAAAGAAAGAAAATGAGGTCTAATTACAGTATTATCACGCATGTATCCCCAATATTTCCTAGGGTTTTCACAGATTTGGGAGAGGTTCAAAGAGGATCTGGATATGAAATTAGATAACAAACCCAACCTCTTTTAAAATAACACTGACAAACTTCTGGAGGTGATTCCTCACATCAAAACAAGACGAAAGTTCCTCAGACAAATTTTCGAAATATGTATAATTTCGAAGCTACAGGGTCCCGAAAGCGTGGGAAAATAAACTTCAGAGCTTCATATATTTAACATCACGAAAAGTACATCTAATGTGGCATGATTCCGTCAGTCTTTAAATCTGCACTCTCTGAAATTTCGTATTTCAAAATTCCTCAATTGGTGCGCAAGGGATTCCCCAAAGGAATTATTAGAGGATTCCCAGAAATTCTCTGAAGTAAAGATGGTCAAAATGTGCATGAACGGGACGGTTTTCATCAGGAAACAATAATTCGTTTGCGCTACGTTGATATTTCAACGAGATTCCATACACCGAACAATTTCTAAGCAAATAAGTGGTTGCATAACAAGCAGGAGTAAGAATTGAATAATTTCATGGAATGTTTTATTTGTAAACTTGTAAATTTTGTTTTGTATGGGCCATTTTTAGTAACACTGACTTCGACCCGTCACGATTATGAATGCGATGCTAGTTAAAATTCACATCCATGCCCCAGCCGGTATTCGAACCCGAGACCAGGCCAGCGAATTTTTTTAATTATTTGTCATCAAAGACATTGAATATCATTGCCCGATTGGATGCTGGGGATAATGTGCCATTTTTACTCACACGAGAAGTCTTAATTCATGCTCATTTCGACCTACCTCTTTTTCAGAAATATTGCGGAATCCCCTACTTCCTTTTTAAGAATTCCTTGCGCGCTCATTGCGAAATTTTGAAATCTGCATTTTCAAATTGAGTAGGTTTACAGTCTTTGAGGGCACTACGATGTATCAGCTCTACTGTTCATGGTGTTAGAAATATGAAAATCTAAGGTTCATTTTCCCATGCTTTCGGCACCCTGTAGCTCCGAAACTATGCACATTTCGAAAATTTGACGCTTTCGTCTTGTTTTGATTTGAAGAATCACCTCCAGAAGTTTGTCAATGTGATTTTAAAAATTATGCCTAAAATTATGCTAAGCTTACAAATAAATCGGAATTTGGGAGAGGTCCGCACCCTCTAAACCCTCTGTTTAGATACGTCAGTGAGCTGTATGAAAAAGAATAGGATGGATCTAGAATATCTAATACAGTGAAAATCAACTTTATGAAGCAGTTATCGGAAATGATAGTATATTAAAAAAGTCTTATCTGAGGCTTTAAAATGAAGAAACTGAACACGAAAACAAAACTCCCACAGTTGGTAAAATTTTAAATTTTCTTTGGATACAAAATATTCTACAATAATTGCGACTTTCCAAAGTGAAACTAATAAAAGTGCAATGGAAGCATATCAGATTTCCCAACTTTTTTTTTTTTTTAATTTTATTTTATACCATCTGCATTCACATCTACGCCAAAGATTATATTTTACACTCTCAAACGAATATATGTTTGAAAAATTCAAACTTTCAAATGTGGTTGAATGAACTGGTAGTTTTACAAAAGAAAACTGTCATAAAGGTGAGTGCATAAACATCAGTAAATGGTGATCGAGAAACTCTTCTTGACAAAATCCAACCCATTGTTTCAAATATGGTTAGATTTGTATTAGAATTATAACAGAATTAAGCAAAGTATGCGGCTATAATATATTCATGCATACTTTTCTGGACAATAATTGTGCTGTTCTAAAATTATATAAAAAATAAACTTTTTTTTTTTTTAATTTGTTGAGTTGTGTTGCAAAACTGTCAAGGATATTATTTTCTAGATATCCTCTCCGTTGAGAAATTCCTATCTACGCTACTGGCACCCATTACAGGTTTACATTTGTTCTGACACTTCCAACAGTTAAAGTATTCGTGAGCTGCCAGATTATCAGCCAGTGACAGATATTAATGTCATGAATTGTACCAGAGATTCAGAAAATACTGAAGTAGTGAAGGGTGACAGTAAATGGGAGCGATACACGACGTTATCCTATATACTTAAAGAATCACCCCTACTAGTAGTCACAATTTTCTCTCCCTGAATTGACGGCTAGGAGAGTTTGTTAGTGTTTAATGCCAAAAAATGGCTAAAAAAAACATAAAAAGGCACTGCGTTTAGAAATAAACAACAGAAGGTAAAGTAGGCAAAAAAAAACAAACTCTAACCGCTCTCACGATGAGTAAAAAAGTTACCTGCCATTGCAACGAAAATGAAAATGAACAGAGAGCGAAGGGGACCTTTGACGAGTGCAGACAGCAGTGGAGGCAGGATGAAGCTGGCCCATGGAAGCCGCGGTAGCAGTAGGCCGGGGTGGCATGCATACTCCCCGATTTTGTATGTGGGAAGCCCCGGTAACAGCGAAGCGAGGACCTCGTGCCAGTTGTAGTCATGCCAGGTTGAATGGGGCAGGTTGCTGGAAGCTGAGGAAACCGTGGGCGGAGTGGAGCTTCGTGATTGTACCCGTGCACCTGCAGCACAGTCATATGGGACCTCGATGTGAAGCTTGCGGAACTTCAACCAAGCTGCGAAGTGGCTGATCGCGGCCGTTGGAGGGAAGCCTTGCGCAGCGATGTACCTGATGCCGAAAGCAACCACGTCATATGGCTGGGTGAAGCAGTCAAAGCGGGCCAGTGGACACCGCGGTAGCAGCAGTACGGGGTGGCATGCATACTGCCAGATTTTGTATGTGGGAAGCCCCGGCGACAGCGAAGCGACGCACCCCGTGCCTGTGGCGGCTGTGGAACATTTTCACACTGTTTCTGCATTTCGTCCCTCCCCATTGCTCTTCCTTTACTCTTCTAGACCGTAGTTAGTTCTTTTCCAACTAACAAACTCAACCTCAGATTACATACTTACCAACCAATATGGTCACATCATTCCAGTAGATTTTAGTCGTAGTGGGTTTTTCCCGGCATCACCGGGTTTTTTCCCTCTATCAAAGCTCTTTTGCCCCTTTTCTATTGTCTTTTTTCACCTTCTTTCACTATTCCCGATTTAGTGGTAAATGTCTTATGGATAGAAACCTCTAGTATACCTCAGATCCTTGCTTTTTAGTATCCTTACTAATTGCATGCGGAGACCTCGGTAGAAGTTGGAGAGAGGTCACTCAGCAGGGCGGGTCTTTCGGGGGCCCTGCTTATCCACCCCTTTTCTGTTCTGTTCGGTATGAAAAGGCATTTTGCCAAGCTTCCGGGCTCTACTCATAAATGAAAACTTAATTAATAACAAATATGAAACAAAGAATTAACACCAAAAAACATTCAGATATTTTCTGCAGTTTGTAAATAAATTTCTTTCTCTTTTCGGAGCACGTATTTCTGTCATTGCTTTTTCAATTATGTTAAAAAGAAAGAGTATTTCAATAGTTTAAACGTGATTGTGTTAATTTTGAATATACAAATATTACTTAATCAGTTCTGAATAGCGAAAAACAGGAAACGATATCAGGTGCTGCTGGAAGAGACGACCATTTAAACTCTAAATTACCGCGTTTATGTATTTTTATTAATAAATACGCGTCATTTAATTTTTTTTTTTTTAATATTCAGAATATTGCTTAAAAAATTACGATCCTGGGGACAGGTTCAAAGTATGTTCAATTTAATTGTACTTTAGTGTGGTGTCACCTAGAGATTATGTGGGATCCTAGAAGACTCGTTCCATCTCTATTTTGGGTAATTCAAGAAGTACGGTCAAGTGGTTATTATTTAGTAAAAATCTATTCCTTCTTAAAATTCAATGTTTGATAATTATTGAAGTTCAAAGGTCTCAAACCGTGGTATGGTGTGCTACATTGACAAATTATATCTTACCAACTAATTAATATAAAGAAGCCATTCTTTTTTTTTTAATATATGATATATATTTGTCTGTATTTTATCTTGTGAAAATATTACTCCCATCTCGTTTGTACAGGGTGTACAGAAATTCTGAAAGTAGAAATACAAAATTCCAATATTCTGGAATTTGTACTCTCTTTCGTTGAATTTGAATGTTATTCATTTAAGGTCTTTAGGCAACTTTGGCTCAGTCCAAACTACTTTCTTTGGTAGCAAAGTACGTACTTGTTGTTTACAAGTTTCAGTACCGGGTAAGTACTTCTGCGTACTTTATCGCAAAGGTATCTTAAAGATGTTGCGACTGTTAATTTCAGTGAAACGATTTTTCTTGAAAAGTTCGCCGAATTTGCACGGCATTTTCTAAAAACAAAGCACTTTTCGAATTTGCGTATTCTAAAAGTTAGCCAAATCATTATCAACCAGTTCTTTTGTTTCGACTTGATGGCTAAATATGTTCTTCAAAATTTGGCTATTTTCAAAATTCGGTCATATTTTGCCCCCATTTTTGTCAGAAAACACATTAACAAAAGAAAACTGATTTTTCAGTATAGAGAAGAAACTTATGTATTCTAAATGCTGAACAAGTTTCATATTTCACTAGACTTCGCTTTACATTTAACAGCTAAATGTTTCCTTTAAAAAAAGCGTTGCCAGACACTTTCTCAGCTAAGGGAGAAATTTTGCGTCGCAAACAAAATCTCCTGAAGTGTTTGGTTAACTTTTTGTTTAAGGAAACATTTAGCCGTTAAATCAAAATCAATGTCTGGTCCATTATGGAAATTACTCAGCTTTTAGAAGTGAGTGAATTATTATTAACGTCCTCCTAAGCGAGCTGGTAAGCTTCTAAGGACGGGACCTACAGTTTTTTTGTAAATTGCGTTCCGAACCAGTCCGTTCAATGGACCCTGGTGGGATCTGAACCCGTGACCACTCACACTAAAAGCGAGTGCTGT
Organism: Lepisma saccharinum; assembly: GCA_022664845.1. Lineage (NCBI taxonomy): Eukaryota > Metazoa > Arthropoda > Insecta > Zygentoma > Lepismatidae > Lepisma > Lepisma saccharinum. The sequence continues at coordinate 21,875 of JAGDQP010019579.1, forward strand.
AACCTGTCGGCCACCCCGAGGTCATTAGAACAGAAGTGTCTGAATTGTACTGATTTTTTTTCTATTTTTTTTTTTTAGAAAATGGCGTCCAAATATAGCGTACTTTTAAGAACTTTCCGCTGTTATTACAGTGAAAGTGACAGTCCCAACCTTTTTCCTGCGATAAAATATCAACTAAAAGTTGTAAACAAAACTACGTACACAGAAAAATCCTTGTTTGTGGTTAAGAAAGAAATTTCAAATAGGACGGGAACAAAATTTGTTTTAGACAAAAAAGAAAAATAAATAAACGAATTTAATACGATGGTACCGAGGACACTTAAACATGGGTCGGCTGCTTGATGCTTTTCCTACCATCCCACGACGCTTGTTGGCTAAAGCTAAGTGGAGTTCAGCCTATATAGGAACACTTAAATACGTTTTGAAATATTTATTTCCAAGTAACACCATAATTGCAAAGAAATACAACACTTCACCTTTATTAAAAATAATCAATATCGCAGTAAAGCGTTTCTTCGTATGTCAATAACCAGGGTAAGAAATATGTTCTAAAACTCAGATGCAGCTTTATTTGCTAGGATTCTTGTTTGTTCCATTAAACAAACCATTGTTCCATTGTTTGAAACTCGTCTATTTCTATGTTACTCATTCATTTGTACCAAGAACACGAAATATTCAAAAATAAGAAAGATTTTAACCACAACAAAATGCTCCAGAATTGTTAAATGGTGTTCTAAATTCTGTAATTGACGGGCAATAATATTCCACTTTGTAATATTAATGTAGCTATTAAAGTTTCAAGCCTGGCTCTACAATTACAATGAAACAGGTAAGTAACGAAGTAGCGACACAATACAGGCAGCGTGTCAGACTGCAAAATACTGGGACCTCCGTAATTCTATTTCCGGCGTTGTTATATTTTTCTATTCGTTTAAACAAACTTTTGTTGAGAGAAAACAAGGTTTTATTGGGGCCCTATTCCATTTTTTTTTTGACACTACAAACATTTTTCTCTGTATACTTTGCTATGGAAGAGAGTAAAAAGATTACGGAATATTAGAATTTTCTATTTCTTCTTCAAAGTTGACAGAATTTCTGTACACCACGTACAAACGACATGAGCTGACAAGGTCTGAGACGTTAGGCCAGTGACTCGAAGGTCGCGGGTTCGAACCCCACCAGAGGCATGCGTGTGTGTGAATATAACTCGCAGGACTTTATAACAATATAATCATGACGAGCCCAAGACAAAAGTAATTAGAATCTTCCATACAAAATAAAGTTTACAAATGATATGGTAGTAATCTTTTGACATCACAATGTATCATTTTTTTAAAGTTCACTTTATTTTAATTACTTGTGAAGATATGATTTGCCAAATGTACCACGTTTTCATCTTCAATAATTATAATTAATGAACAAGGAATATTTGGGAAGAAAAATTTCTTTTCCAAAAAATAAAAAATACGGATCTCTTAAATTTCTGTAAAAAGCCCATAGAAAGGTAATTAATTATCAAAAGGTGACTTAACCGGTAAATACCCTGCTCTAATTTAGATGGGAGCGACATTGTACCTCCTTAAAATGTTGCTTCGTAAAAAGCAGCTACTTTTTCCAGAACGACACAAGAAAGACAAATAAATGATTTGAGAATTAATATGTATTTTATTAAACTTAGAAAGTGAATAGAGTACTTTTTCTTAAAAAAAAAAAAAAAGAAAGTTGCTCATTTAAAGTTCTAGCGACGCTAAAAAAGGAAAGATCATTTTCGAAATTTGCAGGATTTTCTTTAGGGAAATCCGAAAATGCCACTATTTGTAGTAACGCAAAAACAAAATTAGGGGGTTAGAAAATGAATTGAAGTGAATAAAAGTGTCCATTTAGTGCTAAAAGTAAAACTCACGAATTTGGTCGTTTGAAACGTTTTCTCTGTTTTCATTCGCTGGCAAATGATAGTTTCTCATGCCGGCTTTCCACAAATTGCCTCACTTTCACTAAAAGTGACAAGGTCCTCCTCTTTCTTCCCTTTCCTTGCACCCAGAAAAGTGGTTGCCGAGGGGCGTCATTGATCCGACTTGTGACGTGCTCAGTTCATAGCTCCCTTTCTGGTCCATAAATAATAAATAAAATAAGACGAACCCAATTGAACCTTAACCTGTGGCCCAGGTTGCTAAATTTACCTGCCCGCATAGAGGATGAGGGAGTGTTGCCTCCGATTAAAAATAAAAAGTATAAACGATTTTATATCCGATCGCAGTTAATGACTCGATTTTGCAGTTTTTTAAATTTTATTTTAATAATAAAAAAAATCAGCACTTCACCAGCTTTTGCAACCCAAGAGCCGACCAAGCAAACTGTGAGGATAATTAATCACATGCTTCTCAGAAGGGTGGAGAGTTCGAATTTCAGTTCAGACAATTTTATAATTAAGCATAATAATTAGTAATGAGCTACAGAAAGTCATCAAATTTAAATACCTATCCTGCATATATAACAAACAGAAACGATGCCACGGAAGAAATAAAATGTCGCTTAGCATTGGGAAACTTATGTTTCTACTCAGTCCAGGAACCTCGCGATTAATATAAAGAAAGCTGAAATTAATACAAAAGGGTTATTTTTCCGATAATGCTCACGGTTGGGTAATACTTTACAGTACAATGCTAACAGTTGAACATCAATTGCGTTGATTTGAGAAAGGAAACGGGACGAGAACCGGAAATTCTATTATACTATGAGAATAATGAATCACGACGAGCCAACGGCTAAGATGAGCAAGCCACGTAGCTCGGATGAAAGAAAAACGAAGTAGTTAGGAACCCGGACGGAAAGAGGCCATTGGGAAGACGAAGATGTCCTTGGAATTATAATATTAGAAGGGATCTTCGAGGAGATGATGAAAATTGGCTTGAGATTACCAAGGATAGAATCCGATGGGGAACGTATGTTACTGCGGCGATAAACTCGGGAGTTTCGTAAATAAAAGAAATAAATTTTGGAAATGAGTTTTAGTTTCAATGATATAATTTTAGGCGAATATACGATTGTCATTTGGCCTAAAACAGTAGTTATCTCGCAGTCTGTTAGTAAACAACAGATAATTATCTAGGCAAATCTACTGAATGACTTTCTAGTAGGGTTTTCCTTTTTTTTTTTTTTTTTTCGAAGCGGTTAAGGATTGCGTAAAATGATTCCACTCACTGCTATATTACACTATGCTAGATGTACAGTCAGCACACACACTCAAAGGTTAGTTCGCAGTCGTAAAATTTCTTCCTCTAATAACTTTGCATTGGATATCCAGATTTGAGTATGGTTTAATGTAATGCAAAGAGGACGTGATTTTCTTCAAGTACTCAAACCGGTCGATCCATTCAAAAGTTATTTGGAGAACCCTGTGACTGGGTAGAAACTTTTAGCGCTGGCTGTACATTATATGCCACCCCGTAGCCTGAGCCCCTAAAAGTTTGTTTACCACACATAAAAAAATCTGTGGAAAACACGTTCGTTATCTAAGATCCTCGCTACAATTTATCTGTACGCATACAGCTTGTTGCTGTCAATGCGTCTATCTGTAATGAAACATTCATATGGATGCTGGGAAGGCCAAAATAGCGACATCTAGTAGGAACATTGTTTTCCCGAAATTTTCACCTGATAATCAGTGTTTCTTTCAAAGGGGTTACTCGGGGGATATTACCTCCCAGATTGAGCCAATCACCCCGAAAAATAAAATTGTAACAATAAGGGATCATTCATTGTTCTACTAGAATTACAACCTATTTCCTTTCCCTCTAAAGAATAAAATACTCCCACAGAACATTTTCCTGAAAAAGAAAGAAAGAAAGAAAACACTGGTGATAGTATTTACACATCCTGTTGTTCACTGTAAATTACGTTCGTAAAAATAGAGGAAAACAAGTTTATGGACTCCTTTTTGCAATATTAATAAACTGGAAAGTAAGTATTTTAAATGTCTTAATATGTATTATTGGGAAGTAATAATATTAAAAATAAATTTAAGAAACATACTTTTGTTGTAATATGAACATACACTCTTATTGAACTTTTAAGAATTATATTTTAATTAAAAATAAAAGCTCACGATTAATCATAGCCAATATTCGAGATTACCATTACGTAATCCTGTTCCATGAGTTTTTAATTAAAATATAATTTATTTTCAAAACTAATAAACAGCTATAAGAGTGTATGTTCTCATATTCAGTGAATTTGAACAAAAGCATGTTTCTTGAAATTATTTTTGAAATTAATATTTTCCCATTTTTAGTCACAAAGAAGTTTTGGGTAAGGCCGCGTCTGAATTTACTGTTCTCATCTTTCTTCTTTCACTTTCTAGTCGAGTTTCTTTCAATTAAATTTTGAAACGGAAAACCTTAAAGAAAACCTGTAAAGTATACTTTAATTCTTGACCAGACACATAAGTCAAACTATGGCAAACAGCCGATGGAAAATTATATTATTTAACAAACAAATAGGAGTTGATCCAAAATAGTTTGGAGAACATTAACCGAACAGTAACCGAAAAAAAAACAAGCAATTCCGGAAAATTTTTAAGGAAAATCTGGGAAATGCATTCTTTTATAGGATTTAAGACTGTGTCTAACTAAGGTTTCAGATGTCTAGTCTCAAAATGGGTCGAAACTAAAGTCAATTACAAGATTTACTCTTCACAACCAGCAGTAAAGGTAAGTGAAAGCGTTTAAGAATAAACTGACACTCACTCGTCCGAGTACGTTCCCAAGACGCAAATACCCGCATACAAGGCACGAGCATCATCATATTCATAATAATTTTCCCTTTATCGTAGTTTAAAAAGATTTTTAAAAAAGTAGTCATATCTCCGTTGGGTAGAGCGTTGGCTTCGAATTTGGAAGGTCCTCAGTTCAATAAAAGCGGCCCACCTTTCTCATTGAGATCTCTCAAGAGGTTTTCCTGAGTCACAGAAGGCTAATCTTGGGATGATACCCTTCCCACGGTCTTCCTCCTGCCCCATCGATGGCTAAGCAATAGATGTCTATTGTCAACAAATATATGTTGTTGTTTTTTAAACAAAAACAAAAAAAAAAAACAGAATAAACATTCCCAGGCTTAGTTATGGCAACTCCTAGAATTCTGAAAACGATTCCAAACTTTATGAAATACCGCATCCATTTCAGTGACGAGGTGGGCAGTCAGTAGCGCGCTGCCCTGTTATTGGGAGTGTCGCGGTCCAGTGTCGGACAACCTTCCTTAGGTTTCCCTGGTTCCCTCTGTCACGTCACCCAAATGCCAGGATGATACCTTGAATAGGCCAGCGCCGATTCCTTTCAATTTTCCTATTGATATTGTTGTTTAAAATCGAATTAAAGTGAATTAATTTGGACATTCTTAAATAAATATTTGGTGGCTAGACCAAACGCTGTTTCTTTCTCTTCTGCATTAAACATGTAATATGCTTAAAACAATTAACATATACGCAAGGACGACCGACAAGAACCTACCAAGTAATATTAAATACAAAATCAACTAAGTACTTACTTACAGCAAAATCTTCTCCACGAGTTACACGATGGGTAAGTGGTACGTGTAAAGAAATCACTAAAAAAAAAAAAAGGAATATAAAAGTTTAAGAAAAACTTTTATATTTAATATCAATTTTCACTCGCTCTGTAGCGCGCACGAGTCTATCAAAGTAACGGGCGGGAACGGTAGCACCACGCACAATTAAATAGAAACTAATAAGTTGAGATTGAGAATCAACCAAGACAAGACATCAACTAGAAATGTTGGTGGAAGAGCAGGTCTTTCATAAACCTCACAGGCGAAGTGAACTGGAATCGTTTTTTCGGAACCGTTACTGCTGTGGAACCGAACCTAGCGCACTTCCTGACCAAAATCTTTGGGTCTAGTTTTGTTCAATTCAGGAGGCTGGGCTAAATGAGCTTCAGATTGCTTCAAAAACGTTGATCTCGGAGCGGTTCCTAGACTCATTGGCTAGAAAATAGTAAGCACAAATGTGAATGAACCAATGAAAATACCTCTGCGAGTTTCAACTTTCAAAGATTATGTTGAGCTACGAGAAACAAGCGCGTTGTTTGAAAGACCGCCGAAAGTGACACCTGGAGAGGGAGGGAGGGGATGCCAATTCCTTTTGTTTTAGTGGCGGCGTGGCACTATGACACTGTTGTCAGGTGGAGAGACGTTTCCCAGAAAAGTGAAAAATCTGAGCCACATGAGGGGTAAAAGGAAAAAAAAAGGAGCGAAATTTTTGTTGAAGCTTTTTTCTTTTAATTTTCATTAGTTTTGAAAGTAAACATAGCAGGTAGGAAAACTTTCCATAAATCGGGAATTTTCCCAGTAATTTGAGGGAAATATTGTGACGGAAACCTAACAACACTGTTCAGTGTTTTCACTAGCCGAGTTGAGCTGAGATGTATTGAAATGCTTTTTTCTGCGTAAATGAATATATTGTGATAAATAGTTCGTTTCTCTTTCTTTATTCTTTTTATCTGATAACAGAAATCAAATAGGTTCCTGAGCAGTCTGGTTGATTCGTTAGTTTCACATCAATCACTGATAATTGTGCATCATCACATTTTAAAATTAGCCTCCTTGCAGAGAATCATGTTGTATGACCTCTTCCTTCTTCATAAAGTAGTTTGGGTGCGTATAAAAAGGGAAGGGGGGAATGTGTAACAACCAGTAGTTTAGCCAAAACTTAAAGCCGGACGTAAGACTGAAATTAGGGAATATATTATTATTATTATTATTATTATTGGTGGTGGTCGGTAATGTTAAGCACCAGTCTGGAATTCGAAAATTTCTGAATCTTATATGTGAAATAATCATTATTAGTGATCTGGCGAAAGTGTTCGTTAAGAGGACATGCTCTCCATTTATCCCTTATTCTTTCGTCTTTGTGCATCTTCCTTAATACTGTAAAGGAGCTGTCTCCTTCCTCTTCCCTTTTTCCTACGACCGTTCCTTCATTTGCATCTTTGAGTCTACAACATGCCCTTACCAGTTTCTTTTTCTTCTTTGTTGGCTCTATCTCTTCTTTACTCTCTCTTCAGTACTTCCTCATTATTGCTCTTTTGTTCATTTCAATTCTCCTTCATATGCACATTTCGAAGATTTTCAATTTTCTGATCATTTTGTAGTCTACAATTTGTCCTCTTTATAATACACACAGAATATTTAGTTCTCAGTTCTATTGTTTATTGATCCACTGAAAAGCCATTGTTATTCCCTCCTCATTTCCATACTATGATGATATTCTCACTTATAATAGTCGCCTCCAATTGTATATCCTAATTTAAATACTTGAAATAAATTCCTCGATTGGAACAAATTCAACGCAACTCTTCAAACTGTAAGTCCTATCCTTTGAACATCATTTCATCGGTATGCAGAGCAATAACAAACGACCATCGGTTCACCTTGCTCAAGCACCGTCTGGTCTTAAATCGAAAAGAACACCATCAAAGTAAATGTTCCCAGTGAAGACTTCCCGCTGAGAACGTATACCATGTAGATTTGCTCTGTTTTTCATTTTCATCGTGGTTATGATTTAAAACGCGATTAAACTACGTAATGTACAGCCAATTGTTCCTTATAGAGGCCTCCGTACCGACGGTGACTGTGTGTGAGAGAGAGAGAGAGAAAGAGAGAGAGAGAGAGAGAGAGACAGAGAGAGAGAGAGAGAGAGAGAGAGAGAGTATTCATATTTTAAAAGATACTGGATAAACGACATGCAACAATAACATTTTGGGAACAGCCCTAATAATACATGTGAATATGTATAAAATAAGCTATCTGAGATGTTAACATTGTTTATTTTAGCTGAGTAATTAGAATTCTTGGAATTGCATAAGCTTATGACGTCATCATTTACGGGTAGTCTAATTTCTCAGCTAAAATAATGAGTGTCAAAATCTCAGATAATTTGATACACATTGGGGCTGCTTTCCAACATTTTATTGTTGCTTGTCAATATCTTCAAAAACATGAATATTCACACAAACACTCGTACGGTAGGTACGGAGGGCCCTTAAAACAGCCCGTCGACTGCCATAAATTGAAGGGAGAGATTATTACTCAGTTACGATGTAGTAAACACCATATTTACACTGATATATATCGATTTTATGTAGGATCAGAAAATTCTAGGGGTCTTCCTATGCCCCCTGGCTACGAGCCTCCCGTAAAATACAATTCTGGAGTGCCTCTGCAGAAAGTAGTCTTTAAAAAAAACATGTGGGTTAGTACTGCCTTCTGGTGATCAGAAACAAAATGGTAGTCTTTGTGAAGATACCGCCTTTGCATTTGCATAGGATGACGGAGAAAATCCACTGGCACTGACTAAATCACTTCGAAATAAGAGTTTCAATTTTTGATGTGGGTTGGGCACGTACAAAACTTTTTGACGCCAAATTTCTTCTTTTTTTTTTTTCATGAGAACCCATTTGACATATTTAAATCCGAAATCTGGCATTTTTAGTAAAGGAAAATTAGAACCCCCGTAGAAAAAAAAAAGGTTGTGTGATTTACAGCCAGGATTTTTTCGGTTGATATTACAAAACTTGCAGCCTTATATTCAACTCCTTTATCTTAACAAATGGACTTAAATATCCAATTTTATACAATTCGTTACTCATTTTGAAGCCTTTTTTTGAATCAAAAGAATTCATTTTGAAAAAAGGCGATTCCGCTTCGTAGACTTACACTTCAGGAGCTTCACAACGCTTTTCGATGCAGTTCTCTAGCTCTTCTGGTTTTTTTAAATATTCAGGTTTCCGTACATGTCAACGGAAGCCAAAAACACTATGCGCCCCGGGAGAAATAAGAGCACATTTTTTTAATACGAAAAATAAATATTTTCTAAAATATCTATTTGGTCTTCTTTGGTTTACAATAGCAGTTTACACAAACAAAATAATTAGCACCATTGCATGTACCTATAACATGGACAGAAAATTAAACAAGAAAAGTTCAAAGAATTGACGTTCAATGTGCAGAGAAATGAAGCCTCATAAAAGACAAATATAAAACGGAGTGTAACAAAGGACAGACAACAGACCGGGAAAACAGTGACTGGCGAATCTCAACTGGAAATTTGGATTCCAGGTCTATCATCTCTGCTATGGAGATTGTCAGAAATAAAATACCGGTGATGTATAGGGAGTGGAATTTCCGGCTCTACCGGTGAAATTTCGGGAGGTTAGCAAGCCTATCGACACCTATAGATAATGACGAAATAGACACGAATTGCTGCAGATGATCTGAAGTTTTCATCGAAAGTCCATAGTTGGATTTCAGTTTCATTTTTTGGCCTGGCCTACTGCTTGGAGGGGATACATTTTTTTAGTGGGAGTTCATTAAATTATTATCCCGATGAATTAAAACAGACGACTGGAAACTTTTGTCGAGCAGGGCCGAAAATCACCCCTGCGAAAGTCCCTGTTTCAGCTTCCAATTCATGAAACTAAATTCCCCAACAAAGACTGGATCATTTCTCTCTCTTTTTTTCTCCGTTCTTTCATCGAATAGAATGCATGAACAATTGGATTTTTTTTTCTTTGAAACGTTCACAAGAATGTCTGACAGTACTACCACAGATAAACTATTCTGTGTTTTAGTTTATCTGTGGTACTACCAATCAAACATTAATTGTTGTTATTCCATTGTTTTTTATTATTCAGTTAGCAGAACTCAATTATCTTTTCGCCAGTATTACTATAAGCTTCGTCAGGGAGCCTCTTCCTTTACCCCAGTGAACATAGTATTATCACTTGTTCGACTTCCGTACGTAAGAATAAAAATCATAATGAAATGCTTAAAATTAATGTTTCATTGATAAAAATCGGAAACTTCTTTAGCTCTTCTTTTTTTAATTGACATAGTCCGTAACTGCCTTCAATAAAGAAATATCACTACCAGTCATTTCGTTTAGGGTCTTCAGACTGAGATAGAATAGGAGAAGGACGTTGGAGGGATATTAGTTAGAACTTAGTTGAAAGCAGTATCCCGGCGTTAGCATAATATTATTAAAGAAAATTCTGAAAAAAGTAAGTCAGGTTTGCCGGAAGCTGGGCTACACTCGGACCCAGGAATATCCGACTGTAAAGTAAACGCTCCACCAACTGAGTTACGTCGCTCGAAAGGAAGGACAGTTGCATAACCTGGTTTCTCTGGGTTCTCTGGTCATACGAAGTGAATATGGGATGGTTTCTTGAATTATAGCCAGGGAGGTATTTTTTTTAATTCTTCTTTCTCTTAACAACGGCGAAGTTAATTATAAAAAACACACACAAAAAAAATTCAATTGACATCAGTTAGAATGGCGATCGACAAAGACGAATCTAGAAATTAATTCCGAGAGGTCAACTGCTTTTGAGACCTCCTAAAGCAAACAGCAATAGCTTGATAGATGGATTTACTCATTCAAATTACTGTATAAGCATTTATATTTATATCCCCTCCCCCCTCCTCCATATCCTGACTTCATTTTATCTACAGCAGGACTAACTTTTACTACTCTTGTTTCAAGCCACTTGCAACTTATTCCGCTTCTATGACAGCACGCAAAAAATTGACTATTTTGAAAATTGGTGGAGGAGGGTCTTATAAGTCAATAGAACTTTCATATGTGTTGGAGCACAAGTCCTTTTATTCTCGTGTTTTGCAATTTTGTTCCATTTTCCCTATCTCAGGTAGTAGAAGCTGCTACAGAAGCTCTTCTAAGCAATGACACATACATCTTTTCTTACTAAAGGGTACATCACTTGAATGAAGCTAAACCGAAGCCCCGCCCCGTTTGCAACATGGTGAATTGAGGCAGGCAGCAGCAGAGCAGAAGGAACCTAGAAACACCAGAATCATTCAACAATCGGAACTTAATTAAAGAACGGTTCCAGCTGCGAAGCCAAAGGAACTCATCCCGAAAAGGAACTGGAACGCTTTCAATTTTTGAGCTTCGAGAAGTCGAGCTCCTCCCTGCCACCAATAGAAAAAATCCGTAAAGAAGGGAAAGGTTTATTTCCTCGGGAGATGTGGCCACATTTCCTCCAATAGGGCCAAATGTGGCCACATTTTGAGGCCCCTGCTGCTCCATATGGCTTTTCATCAATTTCATTTTTTATTACTCCAATAACCAATATACATGACCGCTTAGTTGGTCTAGTGCAGAGTTGCTCAGCGTGGAGCGCGAGTGAAGGTGAAAAAAAAATATTTAACATAGTTTTTGTGGGTCAAAACCAATAAATTCTACATAAAGTATTTTAGTAATTTTCTTTTTTAATAATTCTAAAAAAAAGGTCTTTTAGCAACGTCTTCTATGTTTCGAAAATTACCTCGGCCTGAGCCAAAGTTGCTTAAGGGCCTTAAAAATTAAATTAAAATTCGAAAATTAACTAAAAAGGAGTTCGCTAGATGGGTCAATCGCAAGGATAGCCAGAAATTGCTCGTCACTACTTTTCTTTTTCGCTTTACAGATTTATACTTCTTATTTTTATTCGTGGCCTATCAACAATGCAGAGCTACCAACTTAGTTGCATTGGAGCGTAATTGTACGAATTTTATTTCTATAGAAGTATTAATCCATATAGCGAGCTCATTTTAAATTAATTTTCAAAAGGTACGACACTACGCTAAAAGACAAGACTACCAGTATTTTATTTTGCTTGCTGGTTTTATAATTAGTAAAGAAAATGGGAACTAAACACGCTAAATAAGTATCGGTAGTTCGTTTGAACTCTCTTTTTGAATATACATGGATTTTTGTGTGTTTTTTTTGCTAAAGATTTCTGGAGACTATTCAGTACAAAGTTAAACAAAATTGCTTATTATAAACAAGAACATTACTTTTAGGAGTCGCCTGCTAGAAGACATGGTAAGAAAAGGTCGCACGGTGAAAAAAGTTTAGAAACGCTGGTCTAGTGATTAGCGTAGCAGACTACGCATTGAGGAGTTCCGGGTTCGATTCCCGGCGCTGGCAAGAATTTTTTCCAAGGCGTGTGGGTCTGAAACGGTGCCCACCCAGCATCCTGATGCAATTTAGGAGCAGCTGTGAATAAAAGACAGTGGCTATCATAGTTGAGAGCTTAGGCTCTCCTCTCCCAACCCGTCTGGTCAGCGTGGGAGCAGTAGACCAACTTCTCCCTCCTGGAGAGACCTCATCCAGCAGTGGATTGAATATGGCTGTGAATTACTAAAATTATATATGTATATTAGGGTGGTTCAATTTTTCGAAATTGTTTATTCTCATTAAGACACATCAACAATTTGTTCCATTTGCTATAAGGAGTTAATTTACAAAATTTTGTCTTCCTATTCCAAAATTTAGGGGTC
>JAGDQP010019580.1:0-34655 GCA_022664845.1 Lepisma saccharinum
AACAACTGGATACATATGTTAAGCGTATGGAAGATAAAAATGTTACTAAATCTTCACAAACTTCCTCTGAGTCAGACGTAGAAGTTTGTACTACATTTTTGGAAACTAAAAGACAAACATCTCAAGGTCTTTTGCATATAGTTTCCGTTCAAATTGGTAATGTTACAACATTAGCTCTACTTGACACTGGAGCATCATGATCGATCATTTCTAGGCAGCGGTGGGAAAGGATACAGGAGGCACATAAAGCAGCAAGACTGGATAGAACTGGAGTCGGACATATTACTTTGAAAGCAATGGATCAACATCAAGTAAAGATTAAAGGCAAGTTGTGTGCTCAAGCAATTGTGGATAAACATCTGATGCCATGCGATTTCTTAGTTATTGAAACCTGTCCATACGAAATGCTTCTTGGTCAGAGTTTCCTAGAAAATTGTGATATGGTTACATGGGATTACAAAGCTGGAAAATTAATCTGGAAATTTAAAGATAATAGTGGTCGAGAATGGTCATAGTGAATTTGAAGCTTCACTTGAAGATAAACATAAGGAGGTGTACAATGATGAAATTAAGCATCACGTGACAAAGGGGATTGAAGATATTAAACCGATACCTCAACGTAAGCCTAAACATGAGAATGTGAATGTAGTAAGTGGTACGAATGGAAGACAATATTTTTAACTAGAACAGTCAATGATCTAACAACAAAGGCACGTGTAATGGCGGTTAGTGGTGAATATGAACAAGCAGAACACCAGTGTATCATTGCTAGGGATATTTTAGATAAATATAATATAGACATTGATAAGTTTCCGGAACTTGAAGAAATATACAGCAAAGTTGTTTGGTTGAATCACGGTTTTGACCCAACAGAAACTTCGATGACAAGTGAAGAGCAATAGGAAAAATAAAAATGCTACACATTTTATCTTTGATGAAATTCTTGTTTGATTTTTTTTATTTCAACTGGGGGCATTTGTAATGTCACGTTAACATTTGCAATGTTACGTCAAGCCTTTACTGTGTTGAATAATTGCTCTTAGAATCTTTTAATCAAGGCTTGAATTGACTTTGAGTTTAATGTTGTGTTATTAATATGTTGACAAAGCTATTACTGACTTTTTATCTGAAAAGGAGCATATTCAAGATTCACAAACGTGGATAAAGATGCGGTTTAAAAAACGATATGACAGAGGAAGAGAAAAATTAATGAGATGTGTGGAAATACGAAGCCTGCGTAGCTTCAATAATTTATTTTATGTCAAATGAGTTAAATATATTGTATTTTTACGAGAACGAATAGTTCTTATTCTAGTATGAAAATAATAATTTATCGATCTGAGACGATCATTATATATGTTACGAAGCATTATCGTAACAATATAAACACTTTCTTTACATAATTGTAATTTCTTGAAAAACTACATAAATTATTTTATGATAGAATCGTATTTGAGGATTTTACTTCTTATCTAATGCGTTTAGAGTATCCGAGAGATACAGAAATCCATTCTAAGTACAGAGATTTGTTGAATATTTTCACCTAACTTACATTTGAGCTAGCCGCGCGAGTTGAAACCATTCAGCTCTGTTTTACATTTCCCTAGTAAAATGCCTACGTATAATAATAGTAAAAGGAGTACTATGATCTCTAGATCTCGAGCTAAGAAAGTAAACTCAAGACAGATCATGTCGCAACCTCAAAGCGAGGTTAACAAAAGTACAGCCAACCAAGGGAACTGTTACAACGCTAATTGACTTTGGATTCGGCACTGGATAGTCGATAGGTTCAATTCATAATCACATCCGTATCCTGTCAATCATTATCTGTCACTCTATTATCTAGTTTTCTCTATGAAGCATCAGACAAATCTCTTGAAAGTTTCTAGAATGATGGGGTTGAAACATTACCCATACGTTACCGAAAATTGTGTAAACCAAAAGATGACTCCTCTTGATTTTAGATGAACATTAGTCCCAGGAAAGTAATGTACTCCATTCGGACATACTGTACATAGGTATGTATGCAATAAAGGAAATGACAAATGGAACATTAAATTATACAACAAATTTTCTTTGTGCTTTTCAAATTAACAAATAAGGTTAACACTTTTCTCTCATTAGTGGCAAAGCAAACGAGCATCAGCAAAAACAGATGGAAAGCAAGCTGGATACGGCATGAAATCAAGAAACACTGTTGAAGAAATGGAAGTTGCACAGCCTTTAGCAAAGCACCCTAAGGTAAGTTGTCAACTAATATGTAAATCGCTATGTTAGTTATTATTTAGGAGACAGCAGGGCTTGAAATGGACAGGAGCAAACCGGAACGCTGTTTTGGTTCGTGAATATATGGAATCTTCTTGTTCCGTCTCGTCAGAAATGGCAACAGATCGTTCCGGTTCGTTCAGTATTATTTTAGATATTTCTGACTAGAGATGTGTCGTTCGCGAATCAACCCTTCTTAAACTATTCTGCCCATTCTTAAGGATAATCTAAAGCAACGATCTCCAACAAAAGATGGCAGCACTACCTCTGTATATGTCTAATGTATTTTCACTGTTACACGAAATTTTATTGCTGCTCCTATAAAGTCAAACCTAGAGAGTTTAAACTTTCAGGGAAGAAAGTTCATAATCAATTCAAGAGCATGATCGATGCCGATTTGTAATTTTCTCTTTTGTTCATTGTTATAGGTTTCGGTAGTCACACCAACAATGATGCGATTTCAACAATGAAGGAAAACGAAAATAAAGAATCGTCATCTATCATGCTCTTGAATTGGTAATGAACTTTCTTCCCTGAAAGTTTGAGCTCTCTAGGTTTGGATTTATAGGAGCAGCAATAAAATTTCATGTAACAGTGAATATACATTAGACATATACGGAGGTAGTGCTGCCATCTTTTATTGGAGATCGTTGCTTTAGGTTATCCTTAACAGTTTGAACAAGTTCACTGTTTTTGCACTGAATTGTTCAGCCGCAAACTACTTCTAAACGACAAGGAAAAGACTGTCTATCTCGCATATACCACAACAGCTATTCCACATTAATCAGAAAATCTGACGTGAGGATAGTTCAAACAAGTACCCGCTGGTTGAAACCCTAACGAAATCTGATACTTTGTGGATATTGCGGATGTGGACAATCAGGGAAGTAAGGTGAAGTAAAGAACACTTTGATGACAACAAATTTGTGGAACCCGCGAAAAGGCAATCACAGTTAACTCTCATTTCCCCTCCCCATGTGTGCAAGTCTGTTATTTTCCGATTCTACACTAACATTTCTCTTGCCATTACCCAAAAGTGTGGATGCGCGTAAGTGCCAGAGGCGCTTCCAAAGATTTCGATATGAGGACACCAGCCTCACCAATAAGCCACGAGAAGGGAGATCTATGCAGCTGGACAACGATGCCCTGCGAACAGCGGTGGAGGCAAATCCAATGCAAACTGTTGAAGAACTGGCCAGCGAACTCCATGTCACCTATTCGACCGATCATCGTAATATACAGGACCGTCATATACATGCGGGGATTCAACAACTGGTTAACAGATGTTAGTGTTGGACACTATTTACCTGACTCACGGTAGTGTTCAGGTAAATTATCGTTCTTTTCCTTACGGTGCAAAAATATGACATTACTTATAGGATAAGCTGATATGAGGTATATTTAATCTCAGATTCATAAAAAATGGTCGATGGAAAACTTTTCAACGCCACAAAGATCTAGAATATGCCAATATTGAGGTAATATAGTGTACACGTGGGAAGCACAAAACATGGAATATTTATTATAAATCTATCGAATAGAGATTTGATTTTGTTATGTTGTGCTACATATGGAACTTAGAAAGTGTATCCATTGGCCATTTTTTTAACCTAAGCCCCAGTTTTACAATCGACAGCTAAGTTTCTAGCCAGCGCTAAGTTGAGGCCAAGTTATATTTTGCGGGACGCTTCAACTTAGCGCTGGCTAGAAACTTAGATGTCGATTGTAAAACTGGAGTAAGTGTAAATTTAATTCAAAATTGTCATTCATGATTTCTATCTGTTTAGATTTGAGAAAGGTCGTCAGAAGATTAGTATCTAATTTCTTTTGTCACTTGATGTTTACGTAAATATTTCAACTATTATTAATCGTAATGCTAGTATGGTATGGTATGTCATCCCGTAGGATTTGCGTGCTGAAATTGATTTTTTGAGTTGATTTGGGACCAGGCTGTGCAAAGATGACGGGGTGCAAATTTTCTGAGCCCCTAGAACCCCCTATGGAGGGCATTTCGGTTTCGGAACTGACCCGGCACCTATCTCCGGTAATAATGAAGGGAGTTTCAGGATCTTAAGGCAGTTTTAGGAGTTTATGATGATACCAACCCCATTTATGATAATTTGGAAGCGACCTGAAGTAATTTTACCGCTTTAATCAATTTCTAGTGTTGCTTAAAGTCAAAATTCAAGGTTATTATGAGTTTAAATAGTGTGTTCTTTTTTAAATATTTGTTGCACAAAGTTTTAACACAATTTGTTGCTAAATATAGTTGCGAAATGATAGGATGAAATGATGCAGTATCGCAACTGGTCATTCACTGGCAGATTTGACGACTTTAAAAATGCACCATTACTGCAGTTTTTCTTAACACATCTCCTGTTTGGTCGTCATGTTCTCAAAGCTTCTGGGATGAGAAATGATGAAGTGGATAAGGCTGTTGATGTTGGTTGCGAGTTTCTCATTCAAAACACTCGCAGCTTTCGACAGGTGAAGCATCAATCGAAGAGGGACGGTGGCTTTCAACAAACTGTTCAGACTCCCCTCTCAATCGGCTTACCGCTCGCCGTTCATTCCAGAGTACGTGATAAGAACCTCATCAACAACCTGGCAGAGGTGTACATTGGGTGTCACTATCAGATCATTCACATTGAAAAGTTCATCCAACAAGGCGTTCTTGAGCTAATGAAAGAGACTGGTGGGTTTTGTCTGCCAGATTTTGTCAAGAAAGGAGTCAACATCTGGTTTGCTGTTGATAATATAGATCTATTGGAAGACACACCGACAGGGCAGAATACATTCTATGGCATAAGTTGTCGTCATCAATCAGCGAGCAGAAGATGGAGAATCTATCAATGGGCCATTTGCTATTCCAGAAAAGCTGCCACCTGTACCCCTGATCTTCAAATTTAAGTATTTACAGGAACCAGTCTTAAAGAAGAAACCCATGCGTTTTGCCACCTACCAACTTGGAAAGAGGAAGAGTCTACTATCAAAAGATTTCACCCACACCTGGGCCCTTGCTCATTGCTACAGTACAGATGAGATCAGCTATAGCAACACGAACAACCAAAAAGCAGATATAGAAGACCAACAGGAGGCAGGGCAACACGTAGATCCAGCTGAGTCTCCAGATGTTCAGGATCAGATTGATCCTCATGAAGAGTCAATTCTTTCCCTATAAAAACATGTGAGAAAGGGTGAGAAGTTGGCAAAGGAAGAAGTGATGCCAACATGGGCTGCCACTAAGTCCCTCCTACTATCACAATCTTCACGGAATGAAGGCACGACGAACTCAGAGGTTATTGCTTCACTCTTCAAAACGTGTCCCACGGGCTATGCGACCCTGTACACGGTTCTGATGTTGACTCAGGGCATATCGACTTTCGTGGTCGGACCTGATAGAAGAACCATCATAATTCTTGATATGGATCTATATAACCGTGACCTCCAGATTCAACAGTCAGTAGGTAACAGCAACTGAATCCTCCGAGTAGACGGTCTGCATATTGCGTTTTCTGCCCTGCATGCACTTGGCGAAACCATTGATGGTAGTGGAATGGACACGTGTGCCATTGAAAGTGGCACATATACATCTGCAGCTCTACGAGCTATATATGGCGGCAAGGCCTACAAGCGGGGTGTCGAATATCATATCGTAAATAGCCTGGCAATAATGTTCATGAGATTTGATGCACTTTCTTCTGACATGCCGCCTGGACCTCTCCGTGCCCAATGCAAAGCATTTAAAAAGGCTCTCCATCAACGTAGTCCAGACATGGTTGTTGTCTACAACAACCTACAGTCCTCATATGCAACAACTTTCAAGCCAATTGAAGAAGAAACTGACATAGGAGAGCTCGCTCAGTTCCCTCTGCAGTACCTTGAACAGGTTGAGAGTTTTCTACAGCTTATCAGTGCATGCCGCTCAGGTGACTGGGAAGGTTATGTGGCTGCACTAGAGAATCAAATCAAGTACTTCTTCGCGTATGATCACCTGAATTGAACCACCCAAAGTACTCATTGAGACGTAATGGCTGTACTTTAGAGCATGAAGAAAACACCAATTATGCTGAAGCTCTCCAACCTCCAAGAGGTATTTATCAAGCGCATTGAGTTCATGATGGTTTGCTACAGTGAGGGACGAGTGGTGTTTGACTGTTACCAAGAGCAATCACTAAAAAACAAGACACGTAAGAAGAGACCAGTGGCATCTACAGAATTTAAAATTAACTTACAAATGAAACTGATCATGTCTCTAAGAGAGCTTATCTCCTCATCAATGACCAAAGCCAGTCTTACATCTATGTTCGCCCAAGCTTTGCTGCAGTATTTCTCGAGTAAGATGGTTGTTGTCTATGATGTGAAGATTAAAAGCAACAACTTCGAGGAAGACCATTCACATGAAGAGCCCGACACACTGATACCTCATCAAGTTCTTGCTTCTGTAGCTGAGAGTGACTGGCGGGAAGTATGTGTTTGGTCACCAGATAACGATGTCCTGACAATCCTTCTCGATCTGGCGTCTTGTGGACACCTTGGAAGTCGCACTTGTCTCAAGTTTCTAGCTGGAAACACCACGAAATACAGAGAGATAGATGTATTGGGGTGTAGAGGTCAGAAAATTTGCACCCCTCCATTTTTGGACAGTCTGGTGTTTGCAATTGTTGGTCTTCCAACTTGTTCGGTGACCTGGGAGTTCCTTGTCTTTAACATCGAAATCACCACTTTTAAAGCCTTTAAACCAGCGTTCACACGTATCTTGAGATGGAGCGTGTTCACCGTAAGTTTCCTGCTGTATACGATAACTTTCAGCAGAACTTTTCTTCAAAGTGAAGTAATGAAGTAACGCTTCCTGCAAATGCTCTCTTTTTTTGGCACGAATTTCGACATGTGTTAGCGTCAAAATATCTAGGATCTTAACACCTTCGTACTATTTGACTTACCTGGTTTTCACGCTAGTTATCACTACAAGAAAATAGCATCACAGCGAATCAAAAGCACTCGCCAAGCCAAAACAATCTCTTGAATAAATCCGCATTATTAACCGGTACACACGATATTCGGAGAGCATAGTCTCTTTTAAATAAAACTAACTTCAGGTGACACTCGCAAATATATCTTATTTCTTCTCTAATTTTATAAAATTTGGCATCCACTTTCCAAACCGCACCTGATAGTCCAACAATGCCCATTTATTATCACAGGACGTTATTGCACGTTTGAATAGTATTTTGTAATATTTCTCGCATAAGAAACTTGCAAAATGAATTTGCAACTTTGAACGGGGTCTCAAGGGCACCTTTTCTGAATT
This sequence comes from Lepisma saccharinum, assembly GCA_022664845.1. Classification (NCBI taxonomy): domain Eukaryota; kingdom Metazoa; phylum Arthropoda; class Insecta; order Zygentoma; family Lepismatidae; genus Lepisma; species Lepisma saccharinum. Next base: position 7,577 of record JAGDQP010019580.1, read on the forward strand.
TGCTTTGAGAAAGGACTTCTAAAACTATGTATAAAGTGCTGATTTTTTTATTCATAAGAGTTACATTTGCTTCGATAATAATGGAATACGATATACTGTATAAAAGTACAAATTTGTACCAATAATATACATATAAGAGCATCTATAGAAAATTATTAAAATTTTATCAAGAATATGTTTGACCTTTAATTTTCATACATGTATGCAAAGTACTATTAGTGGGAGAAGAAAAAACTGGGGGGGGGGTAATCCCCCTAGTCCTCCATTGGCTACTGGCCTGTTCCCGCTTCCTTTCCCCTATCCTATTCCGGCCTGAGCCATAGATTCCTTGTGGCCATAAAATGTAAATTCTATGTTGTAATGAATAGTGCTAAAACGTCCATCATTGAGAAAAATGAGACGAAAAATTTCCTTGTAAACTTATGGTCATGCAGAGTAAATAATAATTCTCAAGTTGAAATAAAGAACTATGATTTCGCCCTCGAATTAGCCGAGGGTTTAGCACGCTCACTTTTTGCCCGCGTGGTCATGGGTTCAATTTCCGCTAAGGGCTATTGAAAGGAGTGGTTCGGAACCCACTTTAACAAAAACTGTAAGTCTCGTCATTAGAAGTTCATAAGCTTGTTTAGGACGTTAATAACATCTCAATCAATAGAGAATTTTTATTTCAACCCACTAATGAATAGTGGGTGTCCAAAACTGGACACAAACATACGTTGTCGTACCGGTGATGGACACCACCTGTTTTGCAAAACAGATCTAAGATGTAGTTGTTTTGGCCATTTAAATGCTTGAAGCAAAGACATTTCGTAATAGATACAACTAGACGATTCTTATTTTCAATGAACTTTGATGTTGTTGTTGACTTGATAATGGAGCATTTCATAATTGTTATTGTCTTTTTAGGCCTTCGATGCAGTATTTTTTTCTGGAGCTAACAAAGAAGGTTACTACTTCATTATAGCTTCGGAAAGGCGACCTTACAATATTTGCAACGGGTTGTGCTATATCATAGTAAGTTTTTATTTTTATTTACTTCATTCCTTCTTTGGTACAAAAACTAATATACTTATTATAATATGATCCAGCTCTCGTAATCCAGTAGGAGCTTCCATATGTTTATGAATCGGTTGAAGCTACAGCTCAGCTCCACCTAGTGAATCGCTTCTCGTATCGTGATTTCGTCCATCTCTATTCCGTCACTGCAAATCTACTTCTTCTACAGTTGAAAGACGAGAAAAAGAGAGTCACAAAGAGCTCCATACTTTAGTATACAAATAATCAGATAGTGAGCTGCAAAATTTGGAAGCACCTACACTCCCTACAGTCAGGACACGAACTTTTCAAACAAGCCTCCTATATTCACTAGCGTTCTGCCAACGCTGAGCCAACATAAAGTCAACAATGTGGAAGAGATGTCCAATTAAAGTTAATGTAAGTTGGTAAACGTAGGAGAAGCCGCCGAATAAGCTGCATGTGAACGATCTTGCCAAGATTTTACAATAGTTTAGCCAAATTTGTTTCTGTTTGTGACTTCCAATACGGTAAGTTTTCAAGTAACAATGGAATATGTTTAAATATTATTCACCTTGGCTCAAAATGTTGCTTTCTGTTATCAACTATTTTAATTTTCTAATTGTGACAATTTTCAAAATTTTTTGCCTTAATTTTATATCGAATGATAACCAGAAATTTCGTATTCATCAGGTTATTCTCCAGTCTTCATAGCACAAGAATTGCCTATTGATTACCAGATGACATCTCGACATCTTATGCACATTTAAGCGACATCTACACATCTCATGTACATTCTGATAACACATTTTGACATTCCATCAACGTCTAGGCGACATATCAACATCCAATGAATGTCCAAGCAATATATATAACACCTCCCGTGGATATATGTGCTGTGTGGCTCTTTTATTCGGTTTGCATGTTCAAACTGCATTTAAGGCAATGTTAGCTATTCAAACAAAGCCCTCTGTGTGAGCTTGTCAGGCCTGAGAAATGTCGGAATGGCACTTTGAATTATGTTCACGACCACTTTTCTTCTCTCTTGGTGAGAGTGTGACTTGAAAACAGAGTTGTAGATTAAGAAGTGTAAATCCTAGATTTTTAAAAAGTTGGTTTCGTGTTAAGCTAGGTAAGATAGCCATTATGTAGGGCATGTTGGGCAGACATATGGTGACCAAGCCTTTTAGTGTGACTCTGTTGTCCTTCTGTTATTGTGTGGGCGTCTGATGAATGCTTCTTATATGCCATCTTTTTTCAAACCATACATGAACATTTGGATGCAGGCGAATTTATTTTTGCCAATTCCTTTGTATAACATGTGTAGGGCAGTCTTCTTCTATCCCTTACCTGATACGATCAATATTATCAGCAATATGTTGATGATCGCCCAGATCTTAGATTGCGTTCCACTGGTGCCATTCTCCGAACAAAGTAATCAATGCCATTCAAACACACGGCCTCTGTTAAAGGTCTGGATGGTAAGGTTACACATCTCGGTGGCTGTCTCACCAAGCTTCACTTAGAAATTAATGTTCACTCGCTGTTGCACTTTCATTTCCATTATGCCACTGTGACAGTGTTGATATGCGCTGCCCTGATACTTAGCGTAACTTTGCGAAACTACTTTCGCGGCCACGGTTATACAGAACATGTGACTGATTACAATTAATCGAAACAAATAAAATGTGACTGTTTCTGGAATACATATAGACTTTGTCATTGAACTCTTATGACAAAGGTTGTATTATGTAAGGCTCAGTAAGTGGAAAACAGAACATCCTGTACAACGAAGAAACTGTGTGCTTACCTTAAAAGTAATCTCCGTAGGTATTGACACATTTGTCCTACTGTCTTGGCAGAAGGTCAATGGCAACCCCGTAGAAGGTTCCCGCAACAACTAATCACTCACTGCATCATTCACCTCAGCGTCCGGAGCCCTGTTAGGAGTGTAAGGGGAGTTGCTGGAGTGTTTCCCACCGAAATCTATGTAACAGGTCACAGACAATATTGGCGTATGTGGACGTGCATTATCATGCAATAAAACCACCCGCCAACAAACCTGGTCTCTTGTATTCGATGGCCTTGCGCATGCGCGTCAAAGTTTCTGTATACTGCATGTCAGTAACGGTTGCACCTTTCTCACAATATTCGATAAGTGGGGGCCCTTGTGGTCGAAGAACAATGTAAGGAACTTATGATTGCAGGAATTCTGCATAGCCTTCGGTGGAGAGTGGTGGTGCCTTCCTGAATATATCGGGAAAGCATCTTTAGTACAATTCCCAGGCGAAACAGCTTTTGTTCTCTGGTCAGTTGGTGGGAACCCACTGTGCGGACATCTTACGATACTAAAGATGATGTTAAACACCGTGACGTGACTTCTCCTTTGGTCTCTGCAACGTCCGGATTTACTCATTGTATGATGTCACCCGTTGTGATGGTAACTGATGGCCCAAGTTGTGAATCGTCGTACAATTACGTTCTTCCTTCACGTAACCTGCGATTCCACTTCTTCAGCTACGACAGAGATAAACAATGTTCCCCATACACTACGGTCTTTGGGCAGTGAGTGTCTCGCGTTCTCGTACCTTCCGCCACCAGGAAACGCACGACTCACGCTGTTCTTCTTTACTAGCCTCAATCATATGCCGAACTGCCAATCAGTGCACGTCTACATTTCATACTGATCACACTAGCATTGCTTCACAGAAGCCTGCAACACGACTGTCATCTACCGGCTAACAACGGAATTCCGTTCGTGTGGCAGGAGTTTCGTAGAGTCACGGATTCTACACGTCGAGATATGCGAGATGTCTTGTTTTCCACTGATTGACTCATATATTTAACTATTAAGAATTTCTTTAGATTTTTATTAAGGTTCTTGTAAAATATGGAAAACCGAATGACAGTTTTAGAAAGTATATTCGCTAATGAAAAACAAAATCACTTGCACACATCAATATCTTCTTTTGCATGCCTCATATACTGTATATGTAATCTTTCTCTTCAAGTATGATATCTACGATCAAACATGGGAGCAAAATGTCATTTTTCATATGCGAATAAAACATCGTTTCGCGTCACAAAGGCCCATGAGTTCTATATAATGACTATATACCAATGCATTGTATCTTTCGACAATGTCTGTCAGTTTCTTATGTTGCAAAAAAGCGGGGGAAATCGTTTATCCGTAAGAGATTATTAATAGTTAGTTATAGGTCCTACTTCATCTTTAAATTAACTCTGGTATCACTTAGTCTCTACCAGTTGCGGGTCGTCATTATAAGCAATAACTGAAGTGCTTCAAACATTCAAACTTAAATACCCTCCGCTTAAAACCATATTTACTGTAGTAATAGTTTCCCTGGATTTCCAGGCGCTTAGTATATTTACCCGTACAAAAACTTTTGGCAAGATTAGCTCTAGATATCTGATGCGTGGTTTAACTACAATATTCTACGATTTCTTTGGTTTTAATTGATAACATTTATATGAAGTCTGTTATTTCTAAATACGCTGTTTTCATTTATTGGATAAATAATAAAATCACAAATAAATTGTCGCTCTACCGACTTTACTGAAAGAGTCTATAGTCAGATTTAGTCTCATAATCAATATATATTTTACTTCCATATATTTCATAATCGTGTGATTTAATATCGTAGGTTCCTGGAATAGGACTACTTTGTAGTCCCAAACTTCCAGATACTATTTTATTCGGTGCAGAGGATGGCAAATTTGGAGCAGAAGGCATTTTACTGCAGCCAGTAACACCAATGCGGATTTGGAAACTTAAGTACAATGGAAAAATGAGGTATTGGGATTACGGTTCTTTATACGAATTTTATAGATAAAATAGCTTAAACGTAAATTATTTATGTGTACTACAGAAGGTTGATCCGTCTATGTGTCCGATTTTGATGTCTCACCTACCTTATGAAAAACCGCGGGACCACCATCGGTTGCCTTCGATGTGAGCACTATGTCTCCTGGCAATAGCCCTGCACCGTAACTTCCATTGTAGGAGGCTCCGTTGAAGTACAGGAAGGGGGACCTTGAGCCACTTCTCCTGGTAGGCTTTCCAGAGGCCACGGACAGTGGTGACACAACGAGATGCAAATGCTCTTTGCAATAGGCCAGACCCGCAAAAATCCATGGGACTCGCATCAGATGACTTCACTGGTATGTCCTGGAAGGGAATAGCCTGAATGCCGGTGTCTGTCGCCATCTGTTGCAGAAATCGCTGGGTAGAACGCGACGTATGTGGTGAGGCCTTATCCATATGCGCACGGACTTGATTGACTGCATTTCCATACAAAGGGGGCAGATCTTCTGTATAAATTGGTGTGAGAATATGTTGCTGATAAAATGCGGAGTTGATCTTGCAGTTGTTAGGCACTCGGCGAATCGTTAACTTGCCTTCAAAGCAGTATCCCGCGACAACCATTAAGCCCTTAGAGAAACATGCTTTGCACTGGCGATGAAGTCAGGACGGATTTTTACATCGCTGGGGGTGTACGTTACGGCTCGAATTTTGCCACAATCGGCTAGATAAATCCATGCTTCATCGTGTGTGGCTACAAACTTCCACTTGTCCCCGAATAGATGTCGTTCGTAGAGGCGCCTACAGCGGGGTTTTCTGTCCGTCCGATGAGCCGCAGTAAGGATATGTCCACGACTTTTAAACACCATCCGGAGCTTTAATTTGTTACGTAGGTGGCGGTTCACAGTCGATTGTACCATGTGCACTCGTCTTGCCATCACACGTTGTGGAGGAGGGTTTTCCTGTAAGGTCATTCGCCGTAACTTTCGAGCTACAGGTGGCGTTACCGCAGTACACGGTCGCTTTCTACTCCCTTTCGTGGGTAAACGAAGTGCTGGAACGTCGTTGTATTTATGTCGGTTAATTATGTTCTTGACGGATGTTGTTCCCAATGCACACCCATTTTTCCTGCACTGTTTCTGAATCTGTGTCACGGAAAACTTGGCGTGGAAAAGTGCTACCACGTAGCCTTCCCAAAATCGGTTCATCTCTGGAGCCATGATTCACACAACACACACACGCGACCTTGGCGTGATACTGGAAGGCTTGGCTTCCTGTTACTGTTTGAATCATTCGGATCGATCGACTGTGTGAGCAGGGGTGCAGGTTTCAAATCGGTCACATATAGACGGATCGACCTTTTGTATATATGTGTTGCGTAAACTTTGATAAGCCTTATTTTTTGCAACAATTTTAGCCATTACTTTATTGGGTCCCATACTTAAATAACACTAGTAAATAGATCATCAACATATTTTAATATCAACAAATTACTGATCTTTCATAGAGAATAAATTATTTGCTATATTCACGTTATTTATAGATAGGTTCTGATTATGGTATCCTCATTTTTAATTTTAGACAGATTGTCATTTATACCCTTTAAATTATTCCGTTGTTTTAAAATAAGTATTGTCATTTAGAGTATATCATAGGAAAAATGGGAAGAAATCTTGCGCAGTTTTGCAACGTACCACGTCAGATTAACCCACTAATTCCCTAGATTCGATTTTTAAAATATAAACAGTAGGGATGTATAACTGTTTCTTAAGCACATGCACATTCTTTAATTATTCAACAGAAATTTGAACTTTACAATGAGCTCCATTCTACTGAATACACTGCAAGTCAGTGAAACTATTGTTTCAGAACCTTTTCAAGTTGATGACCTCTTCCTTGCATACGAGGTGGTTAAAGCTTAATTTCGCTAGTGTACTTGAATAACTTGAAAATATACTTCATTTGAATCCATACTCAAAGACATTACAAGGCAAGCATACTAAAATATACTATAAATGTTTATACTGGGAAGAACTAACTATGATTAGGTGAAAGGGAGGTTGCCGTGGATGTGCAATAGTTAATCGACATAAATAATCGGTTACATTTAAATACCCAATCAATTAGGAACAAACTAGATGAGATAAACGTCCTCCTACATATCTTACCAGTACAGATGTTATGTATAAACGAACACTGGTTACTTCAGGATGAGGTTGATCTTTATGTCCCGCATAATTTTACACCAATTAATGTTTTTTGTAGAAATGGAAGTAGCTGTGGAGGAACCGCTATATATTTAAGGAGGGATTTGGTCTCTAGTTTCAATGTACTCGACCTATCTTCAATATGTGAGCCGAATTTATTTGAAATTGTTGGCGCCATATCTTATGAATCGAAGCTCATTGTTCTTTCCCTATATCGACCCCCTAATTCGAACATTGACGCCTTTTTCGAAAAAATGATCGACCTCCACAATTTACTTGAAAAATACATCAAATACAAACCCATTATACTGGGTGACATAAATATAGATATTCTTAAGCACAATTCTTTAAAGGTTTTGAAATTGAACAATATTCTTACCTCGTTGAACTGGTCGCTTTTTAACTCCTTACCTACAAGGAAATTGGCTTGCTTAGATAATGTCATAGCTCCGTTAAATTCTGTAAACTTATTTTGTGGTACTGTAGAGCCTGCCATTTCCGATCATTTAGGTGTATGGACAACTTACCTTCTTCCTTCAAATTCTACTCGTCCAATCTCTACTAAGGAACCCTCAAATAAAAAAATTCGTTCATTGAGTATAAAGAATATTATGAATTTGCGCAACTATTTGCAATCGGTTGATTTTGACACAATTTTGGGTTCAACCAAGGATATTAACTTTGCTTGGACAAAATTTATAAATATCTTACAAGAAGGTATCAGGATAAGTTGCCCTTTGAAGGAAAAGACAAATTTAAATGAAAGAGGCTTAACACATTTTCCTTGGTTTATCCAGGCTCTTCGTTACTTTAAGGGCAAATTATTGTTTTGGTATCATCAAGTAAAAAATGGAAATCTAAGTGCTCTAATTATATATAATAAGTTGAAGAAACATTATAGGCAAATGCTATGGAAAGTAAAAAGCGGTTACAATGATCAGAAGATCAAAAAATCTCGCAACAAATGTAGTACTGCTTGGTCAATTATTAGAGAAGAGAGTGGTAATAAAAAAACATAATTGTCATACTGAACTATCTGCTAACGAATTTAATAATTATTTTGCAGATATTACCTTAAAAACAAGCAATTATAATTTTAACTTAAATTCACAGGCGGACAGCAATTTTCAATGTTCGAAGAAGTATTACTTTAATTTGCAACAGGTAACTCCTTCAATGATCATACTCCAAGTTAAAAGGTTAAAATCTAGTTTTACTGAGGATTTTTGTGGACTGTCCTCTTTCATATTAAAACATATTATTGATATTATAGTTTTGCCTCTTAATGATTTGATTAACACCTCAATTTTGCATGGTATATTTCCCAAAATTTTGAAAAACACCATAATAGTTCCGATTCATAAGAAGGGTGATGAGAATGATCCCACTAACTATAGACCAATTGCCCTTGTCCCAATATTGTCAAAAAATTTTGAATACATAATTTCCGATCAACTTCGTGTTTATATTGAGAAGAATGATTTATTGAATGATACTCAATTTGGTTTTAGAGAGGGACTAGGTACCCGAGATGCTATTGAAAAAATTGTTAGGACAGTCTACAAAAATTTTGAATTTGGTATTTTGACATCTGTTTCCTTCTTGGATTTAAGCAAAGCCTTCGATTCATTATCTCACTCAATACTCATTAAGAAGTTACGACTGTATGGAGTTTTGAATAATGAGTTGGATTTGATCCAATCGTATCTATTAGACCGGAAACAAGTTGTTAAGATTAAAGGCTCTCTATCTGATATTAGAATTGTAAACAGGGGCGTTCCACAGGGTTCGGTTTTGGGACCCCCTTTGTTCATTTTATATATGAATGACATGTCTATGGCTTTATCAACTACTCCGGTTTTCTATGCCGATGATACATCTATAATTGTAAGCAATTCTAATTTTGAAGTATTATGTGAGTGTAGAGAAAAGGAACTGAAAAATGCTAACGTATGGTTCCAATGCAATGAGTTAATTTTAAATTCAAGTAAAACTGAAAATATTGTTTTTCATTGAATACTCATGTTCACGGTCTAGTTAGCTCCAACTCTGTTAAATATTTGGGGATGCATTTGGACAGTGCTCTATCATGGAATAATCATATTGATTTCCTAACAAAAACGTTGGCAAAAAGTTACTACATGCTTAGGAAATTAAAATATTGTATTTCTACAGAATACTTAAAATTGGCATTCCATGCTTACTACCAATCACATATAAATCACGGTATTCTTTTCTGGGGTGGTGCTCCCAGATGGACGGAGATATTTATCTGGCAAAAGAGGGCTATTAGATTAATTTTAGGGCTTTCATCTAAGGTATCATGTAGGGGTTGCTTCAGAAAATTAAAAATCTTAACTGTTCCATGTTTGTTCATTTATAACTCTTTGGTATATACTAGGTCACATATACACGAATATGAATCCGGATCAACATTGCATGATCATTACACTAGAAATAAGGACTTGGTAAGAATCCAGAAGTTCAGGCTTTCCAAAGTGCAAAAATCTTACTTGATTCAGGGTAAGAAGTTTTTTTAATTTATTGCCTCTCGACATGAGAAGCCTTTCGCTTACAAAATTTAAGGGTATTGTAAAAAATGTATTAATCCAAAGCGAAAGGTTACTCATGGACTGAGATTGAGGAATTTTTTAAGAGGTGTGATCTTTTAGGCTTCTTGCCAGGTACAAAATCTAATTCGGAGTTATCTGAATAGTAATGTACCCAATATGTCTTATACAACTTCTGTTGTCAATGATGTAAATGAATAAATAAAAAAAAAATAACCTGGTCTCTCATCAGAATGGAATATTCCTAAAGCGAATACTTTACTCTTGTTAGCTTTTTGAATCGTCCGAAGTAAAGTTTCAAGAGTTACCTTTTCATTATCACTAGTGAGTGAGTGGAAAATACAATTCAGTCATAAATATCAGAAACCTCGGGAGTTTGAACAATCCTAGTACATGGTCACTTTTGCTACAATTCAACTGATAATAACATAGTTGCTACATTTATGGATGATGTAAAGGGAAAAAAACCCGGGGGAGTTTGCGAGCAGGTAGCCATAGACAGGGCAACATGAACCTAAAAGTTATGTCCTCGATGGTCGTGTGGACCACGGCGCTGTGTTTGCTAAGAAGAGGTCGCTAGTTCGAATCTCGTTTAGGCATGGATGTTTGTGGATTTTAAAAAGCATTGTATCGAGACGGGACAAAAGTCCATAGCTACTACTTAAATGACTCGTACAAAATTAAGTTTACCTTAAGATTTCACAAACATCCGTGCCTCAGTTGGAATTCGAACCTCTCTTATAGAATTGTTATACCTACATTATCATTCAGTTGCTAAGTCATACGTGTGGTGTGCATTGATTTTTGTCACGAATGGGAAAGCCCATATGAATAAAAAGAATTAAAATACCATTATTTATTGTTATAAAAATGTACAGAAATGATGTAACCCACATCACAAAATTGCTTAGAAAAAGGGAGTGCAAGTTACAGGTATATGTCAAATCCAGTATTAATGCCTCCCCCCCACACACACACACAAAATCTATTAAAAGCACTTAGGGTGACAGTTTGAGATATTAATCTTTGATCTTTATATGTTTTTCAATGTAAAATAAACACACACAAACATGAAAAATGTATTTGTGTGTTACACCATTTTCGCACCTCGCCCTTCAAATGATATTATATCACATTTTATTGCAAATGTAATAAGTTATTGTATATTTACACTACCATAGGCAACGAACTATCTTCCCGTCTGTCGTTCCTCAGTTGTTTAATGTGTCTAGTTCGTTTATTTATTGCAGGTATTTTCATGTCTATGACTACCTCCCCTAGACGGCAGCTATAGGGACAAGATACAAGTTTTTAAATGTATCCTAATATCCTTAATTTAAAATAGTTTCCACACTCCATATGTGTAATTTATACACTCAGCTAAGAGTAATATGTCGGGTATTTCTACCCTTGTATTAAATTCTTACTTGCAGAATGCGTTTTATATGCAGAAACTCAAACTATCGCTGCCTAGTTTCCTCTTCTCTAATCAAATAAATAAAATGATCGCCATAATTTTAAATGTAATTCCAGGTTAAGATCTTGTAGCAATATTTCTAAATAATTTTGTAATTTATGTAATATTTTGTTCCACAGGCTAAAATTATCTTATAAATTTAAAAAAAATCTATTTATACCTATTAGTAATCCGCTTATTCCTTTCTTTGTTTTCGTTATAAATTGCACTAAAACACACCTACAAAAATTACAATATTATACATTTCTAAAAATAAAGATTTGATTTATTACAGGCTAAAGTCCGATCCTTCGCAAGTGTTTGAGGTGAAATTTGAGGCCGAATGGACTTCTACTCTCCCTCATTTCGATTATGACACTGACATGCATCCACTGGCCGTATCCAGAGCTTTCTCTAAAGAGAAATGGACGCGGACATACTTCAAAAATTTAAAAGAGTAAGTTTATTTGTTGGTTGGATGCTTGCTTGGTTCTCTCCTCGCTTTAGTAGCTCTTTCCAAGGCCTATATTGAAGAACACACAAATATTAATATATTGTACTACTTAGGCTATATTTCTTTAGAGTTATTTCGACTTGAAGAGAAATTTGCCAAATTTCATTGTCACAACGTCGTGACCGTTGTGGATACTCCTCACGCGAATTTTAATTCTATATTTCTCTCACTCTCCCTCAATCTCTTACTTTCCTTTTCTCGCTCTATTTCTTCCTATTATTCCTTTCATTCATCGAATTTGCTAATTTCTCTTTCTCTGCAAAGTCCAATTATTCTTGTGTGTACTTTTCAATGTTTTAGAAGAGTGTTTTGTTCTGCATTCCACAAAATGGATAGTTGTTTCACAATATTTAAAACTAGTAGATACTTACATACATTAATTCTGCACATTCGAACATGACCTGATTTCGATAAGTCAGTCACGCATCCGTAATGAGTCTGATAGCAGGTTTGAGACAGGGCGAGGGAAGTGGAAAGACCAAAGCAAGAAATAACTTCATTTAAAGAGTTTTCGAAATATTCGTGGTTTCGGAGCTACATGCACACATATATACGGGGTCATCGTCTCACATGACGTCATACCTAATGATGTAAGCGCTGTTGCCTGAACAAACACAGTTGAAGTAGTACCCAATACAATTTGGGCAATGTTTATGATTGAGGGAGTGTCACATTCACAGGAGCGTAAGAACTTTGTCAAGGAATTAATATGGTTTAATAGGGCAAGCAATAAAACTCCTTTGCAGCCAACATTCATTACCATAGCTTATATAGATGTATTGGGTACTACTTCCATTACTATTTGCTGAGATACGTCACTATTTTTCGAGATATGACGTCATTTGTAACGATGTCTCGTTAACTTTGAGCGTCTGTAGCTCCGGAACTACGTATGTTTCGAAATTTCTCCAAATGAACTTTTCTTGTTTTGGAGTCAGGAATTCACCACACTTCTTCATGGATTAACCTATCACCCTGCATAAATATGGTGGCCAGATCATAATAGTAACAACAATCCTATCAGGTATAATGAAAAGAACCTAACCTGACTTTCCTAGACTAACCTAACCCTTCCTAACTAACTTATTAATAACAGATATGAGAAAAAATGAAGAAAAAGTACAACTTGTGATATTACAACTTCATGAATCATTACTATTATGATCTCACAATATAAATATGTTCTCTGTGCACCTGATACAAATGTTCATAACAGCAATGAGAATCCTTGTTCCTCGAGAATAGTAGGATTTAAATTGTACGCACGTACCTACGTAAAGCATGTCATTCAAATGTATGAAACGAAGTATTTCAGAAAATATTTGCCTCCTAGTTGTCACAAAGTACACACATACATGTTTTGTATTTAAAACACTCTTTTTTTTATTATAATATTTATTTGCAATGAAAGGATGGTACTTTTTTATACCTTTCATTGAACTAATATCCACAGCAAGTTAAAACGAACGGATCTGAGAATGCCTGGCTCATAGTTTATATCCTAAAACAGGGAGCGTATCGTTCATATAGTCTGTTAAAAATTTTGAGAAAATTCCTTCGTAATGTTTTAGAAAAATGTCGGTACATTGCAAATTGCAGCCCACGGAAGCACCGATAAATTTATTTTACCTGATTAGAAGTTCGCAGGTTTCAGTTTCATTGAGATTTGGGAGCATGTTCAGAAAGAGACAACGCTTTATTATCGTACCCACGTGTTTAATGTTGGTGAGGCGTTTGCTGCTGTCATCTTTATAATTTTCCCCCCGCAGAAATGGAAAGTGAGCAGCAATGGGGATTCCGATCACTAATTGCTAAATCGTGGCCTAAAAGTCGTGGTTGTGCATAATTTGTGGAATCTAAAATTCAGTGGTGTAGTAAGAGAAAAAATACCGGGCTGCTTGGATCAAGAATAGTTTGAGTCTGGGAAGGACCGTCTACATTATTGTATTTTCTACGTAAAAAAATGTTGAAAAAATAAAATAGTAACATAAAAAGGCAGGGTGCTCCCTGATGTCTAAAAAAAGTACCAGGGCCGCCACTACATCCTGATCTAAATATCTTACAAGAATTTGTCTTCTGTTTTGGTAACATATTTTTTACTGTCTTGGTCTGGTGCTTATTTATGGCTGGCAGCTTAGTTCAGTCAGTAAGACGTTGGTCTTCTATCTGAACGACCCCTGTTCAAGTCCTGCTTGAGGATCATTTTTCCTCCTTTACTGTCTCTAAAAACTGAATGACGTCTATTTTATGAGTCAAGTTACTCGTAATTTCCATGTAGCTAGGTCGCCTGGTTTATTTTATCAGTGTTTCTGAAAATTTTTCATAGTCTGTAAGTTCCCCGTGAGAGACAGTTCGCTTGAGAGGTTGTATGTAAAGTTATATTGTTATTCAGGTTTATTAGGAATAATATTAATAATTTTGTGTATGGAAAATATTTACATTTCTGATGAATACACGGAAAGAAGAAATAGTATTTCATTTGTTTTGTTTTTCTAGAGCTCATCAGACACACTACGAACAAATGGGACAATTGAAAGGAGCAATAACAGTTGATGGTAAAATTCATCAGATAGAAACGCTCTCATTTCGTGATCATAGTTACGGTAAGTATTAAATATCATGCAGTGTAAGAGCTCAGCAAATGATTGGTTGCCTCTAACGATCTAAACCCTGGGAAACACTTTTATTATACCCATTTCTGCACTAGTGTCGAGAAGGCTAGGTTAGGTAAATTTACGTTAGTTTAGTTTATATAAGCCGTTAGAAAATAACGTTATAACTGGACTTCTGAATAAGCATCTAAGTCTAGAACATCGATTCACTGGAAGTGGAAAATAATTTCAGTTCATCTTGAAGCGAAGTGCTTATAATGAAGCAGCTCCAGTCTGGAAATAAAATTCTTTTCAGTTAGTCTCTGGTTTGCCACAGCCACAGCAGGCGACCTGTGCCTTGAATAAAGTACTTAATTCTTAAGGAAGTAAACTGACTTTATTTTGAAATATTAGTTAACATTGGTATGTAAAATTATATACAGTATATATTTTATAAGATATTGAAAGATCATTTGGAAATAAATGTTCTATACCTTTTATAGAAATAATTTTAAACATATTATGAAATAATTAATTAATGTTTTGAAATTAATAATTTAAAATGTATTTTAATATGTATTCTTTAAAAACATTTTTAAAATTTCGAAGTTGATTTATTAACATATGTTTTAAAATGTACATGTCAACCTCAGAAGCAGACGAGATGAAGGTAGAGATAATATATAAACGGATTGAATAAGTTTAGGAGGAGAATGATAACGGGTAAGTAAGAACGGTGATAATGGATGACTGGAACAGCGCTACGGAAAGAGGAAGATAAGGAGAACTAGTGGTGTGTTGTCCAGGAATGCGTAACGAGAGAGAAGATACACTTTCTTGATGAGAATGGTTTTCTTACTAAAACCGACAGCACACCATCGTGCACCAGGAGCCTGAATTGTGAATTTTTGTGTAGCATTAGATCTGTGGGAAGCTAATACCTAATTCAAAAATCATAAATGGAGACAATACATGGAAAAGCGCTGGAGGAAACAGGAGAGATTAACTGTTTACTGAACTTGAGGTGTACCTGAGAGAAGAGAGTTTAGTAGAAAAAACTGCATGGAAGGCATAAACAATGATAGTAAGTGGGAACCATCAAGTACGTAGATGATCAGGCAATATTAGCAGACATGAGGCAAAATTGCATGTGATGGTGAAGGAGAAGTAAGAGCTGCTACGAACTTTATAATTAAGACTAATGTAAGAAAAGCTAAGGTGATAAAGGTCAGCAAGGAGAAGAAACGGAGAATATTGTGCTGATAGAAAAGAAACTAAAACCGATAGAATCATTTTAGCATTTATTTTTCTTGTTTCTTCGGATCAATTTTTCTTGAGATCCCTGGTCTAAAGAACAAACCGCTTCAGTCATAAATCATTATTTCCGATCCACTGTTCAGCTGATTAAGAATGGAAAAGCGGGGCGCTTGAAGTGTGACAATGCTGAGAACAAAGACAGGGCATGCGCTCCACTAATGGAAAGGGTGGCGGTAGACTAAAGATAAGAAATAGTGATCTTGTTGCACGACAGATAATGGTAGCGTAGGGTGGAAGATATTCTGAGTCGAAAAGTAGACTCTATGAAACGTGGAGAAAGAAAATTGGAAACCTTTTCAATGTAAACATGGAGGAAAGTGAAAGAATCAGGTAGACAGAGAAGATACGTAAAGAAAAGTACTAAAACAGTAGGAGAGAGACGAGTAATATTCGAGACAATAAGAAAGAGAAATGGGATTGGTTTTGCAGAGAGGGTATACTTAAGGATGTAATTGAATATGAAGTTGAAGGTTAAGGAGAGAGAGGAAGAAGTTGGATATAACTTATTAACCGTAGGAAGGAATATAAATCCCACGTAAATGTAAAACGATTAGAATAATGTATAGATGTAGAGCTTTGCTTCATGACAGTTTCGGCAGCATACTAGTTACGATTAAAGCAATCAGTTCTTGATTAGTTACTAGGATTATCATGTCCTGTGCTTTTTAAGTTGACTGAAAGCAAAAATTGTATAAAAATGAGTATAATTCTCTTTATAAAAAGATTTCAATAAACTATAAATCACGAAGTTAGTGATTTTCACAGGCATCTTACGGGATTTTACCGGGCCTAGAAAGATGCCTTCAGTTATGATCCATTGAATACTTGATCTTGAGACCAGAATGAGATCAAAATTCTGTTGAGCAATAGGCCCTCACCGCCCAAGGTCTACTTTGCACTGGAAGAAGAAATATCACCCTTTGGAGATGTCTTTTAGCGGTTTTTATTCCAAAGGCGATGATCCCCTTCCCGCTATTACCTCCAGTACAATATTATCGGCCTTGTTAGGTGCAGCCGGCTGCACCTGTTGGGAAAACGTCTTGAATTATCGTGGAGAGTACCCATGGCCTCTTCTGATGTCCTGAGGGATAGGGCATCAAGAGGGCTGGGGAAACACTCTCACTGACAATTCAAAACGTTCGTTTGGAACCGCTGTTCCAAACGTTCCGAATGTTTCTTAGTAACAACTTTTCATTGTCTTGAAAAACATTGTTGATAGGACAAAGAATCACTGTAAGACAAAACATAATAATAATTAATTTTCATGGTAAGCTTTAATTTCCTCAAGGTTATTTTATTATTCCTGAACTTATTATTTTCTTCTAAAGAATTGCACACACTAAAGAAGTTAGAAAAGGAAGAAATGGAGATTATGAACAGATTTATCAGCAAGAAACTGCCTTTTTTTCTTTTTTTTAAAAAAAAAACTAATCTTATCTGTTTTCCCTCCTGTTATTGGGAAAGCAAGTCAAGCCGAGACGTGGACGATGAGGGGAAAAGAAAAAAAATCCTAGAAAGTTTCAGATTGTGGCTGTAGAGAAGAACGGAGATGAATTGGATGAAGAAAGTAAGATTAGGGAAGATGGGAGAGAAGAAGAGCCTTATTATGACAACCATAGGAAAAGGGAACATAAGTTGAATTGATCACACCCTATAAGAAGAAGCTGTCTAAATTGTTTTAAAGCGCAGGATGAAAGGAAATAGAGGAAGAGGAAAAAGAAGGTAGTGAAAAATTAAACAAGTGGTGACATATTGCCGCCTTTTGGAAGCTTTTACTGTATTGACGCTTGGAGCTTGAGATCCACCACGTTTTAGTTTACTGGAGGAACGACGATCTCCTGCGTCCTCCCCATTTCCATTACTGCAACAATCATTTCTTTCTCTTCGGTCCCTCTCTACATAATTAAAAATCAATTCTTCCTTTTCACATAAATTTGATAATTTTCATTAGTTTAATTAATTTAATTTCCTAATAAAGATATAGTTTTGAATAATCAATTTGCATATAAATATCAGAATAACTTTCTTCTTGTTATTCACAGGTAATGTAAGGAATTGGGATTTGATGCATCGTTATGCTTTTCATCACTTATTTCTTGAGAATGGAGTTAAAATAACCGTAGGTGTTATATGTCAACCTTGCACATGTACAATGTAAGATTATTTATCTATTTATTTATTGTCTGAGTAAAATCAAGTAACCAATAGTCATGGACTATTTAGGGGTGTCCGTGGGCAATTCAGATTTCACCCCGAATTTTTTATGTTAAATTAATATAATTTGGAAGTATTTTATGTACACTTCAAATTCAGACACTTATTGGACCCTCCGAAGGCCACGGACCTCTCTCCGGAAGCAAATTCTAAATAAATGCCCGCTTATAGTAGTAAAGGAATTTCTTTGTTGAAATTACTACCTAAGAATAGTTTTATTTTGTTCAGTGAAAATTACAATACCAGAATAACTACTAGGATCAGAGATATCCATTATGTTTCATTTCTGTAATGAGAGAATAACATGTTGTGTGGACATTCTAAACAAGCATAAATAAAACGAAATGTTCCTGAAGGCAATGTCATTTCCCAGATTTTGACGAGACGTATACTCATTGCTATTTCTGAGGACACATGGTGATGAAGGTAATGCAAGCAAATCTGCTTTATAAATAGTTTGTACATATTTATGTAATGATGATGATTATTAGTGTTCTAGCCAGAGGAAGGTTTATGCCCCCAAAGTTGCCGGATAATGTGAACCAATAATGACTTGCTATTGCCTTCCTAGAGGATTGATGTAGTCCTAAGAATAGGAAATAGCCTTCAGCTTATAGATTCCAAACCTGTACATACATTGTATCCACACCAGGAATCGAACCAAGAATTTCTCGATTCTAACGAGAATAGCGAAATCATTCATCCATCGAAAACTATTAAAATGCTTATCTTTTTCTGCTGTTGTACATGTTTATATCCACAATATATGTATAGCTTTATCGAAGTCTTACATACACGTAGATGATGTTTAAAAAAATATATGACAATATATTTCAGGAATTTAAACTCACAAAATGCGTAGTTTCGAAGTTAGAGGTGGAAAAACTAGCGTTGCATCATCACAAATTATTTAATAACTTGACAGAAAATGACGTAAGCCGCGTCAGCTTAGTAAATGATAATCAAAAAACTTTATAAACTTATGGGTCCATTCCGGACAGTAGTGAACACTTTTGAATGACATATTCCATTGCGTGATGACGTAAGCTATAAGATTTTGCGGAAACTTATTAATCCAAATATCTATGTATGACTCGACGAGCACCTGACAGGTAAATCTGAGCGACAATAGCACTCCTAGTATCAGGGGAACGCAACACCAAGCAAAATCGATATTCAGTATTTCGCGTCGACATTTAAATGCACAAGGAGTTAATAAGCCGTTGCCTGTTACGTTTCAGTTATGTTTCAATGCAACAACGGGTCTCCTGTATATTTTCTTCTACCCGCATGGGTGTCCCTCTGTCGCGAGAAGCATTATGATAGCATGACTTGCCATGATTGGTTGCGGTTGTCGCTAGCTAGCTGGTGATTTTTCCAGTCCTAGTATACAGACTGATTTCTCTAAACGGATACTCTTTGCATCACTCGACAGTATCTTCCTCATGCGTCATACACCATTCAGCCAATGAGGAGGCAATGTTTTACCTGTATATACATATCTTGGTATAGGCCAATTTTATCAACTTTGACTTCCGCCAGTCTGCTAGTTAAATTGCTAGTTAAATTTAACATCCATGCCCTAGCCGGGATTCGAACTCGGGACCTTCGAGTCGCTGGCTTAGCGCTCCAACCCACACGGCTAGGTCGGCAAATGGTAATTGAAGTTGTACCCTAAACCTATAATTGAGTTAAGTTCATGTTTGAGGAAACAGATACTTGCCCACCGCTTATCGTCAATTCGAGGATAATGAAACGATCTTGGGAATCCCTTAGATAGGTGAATCAATTAGATAGATGAAATTAAAATAAAGAGGAATAACAATTTACGTACAATAAGACAAGTGTGACCACATCGTCTTACTGGGTTTTACATATTTATGCCTAAAGTTAGCGGATTTCATTGAGTGAGGCCTAACTCAATATATTAAACCATTTTGACACATTTTTCTTTTAAAGAACATTCCTTGAACACTTTTTATTTCATAATACTGGATTTGCTCACTGAAAATGTATGTATAATTTGAATAAATTTATTATTTTACGTAGTTAATAAAAGTGCATTTTCAGGTTAGAAGTTGGTTATGTGTACACAGAATATGGAGAATTATATCCTGTGGAATGGTGCGACTTAAAACTTTATAACCATGGAGAAAGTGGGAGGCCACCAGTTGACTACAGCTTTCAGTTTAAAGCAGGTGAAGGACAAAAACGTATTATATCAATTTTAAAGTCTTAGTAATATCTTACGGGCAAAACAGCCGATAAATGTAAACTTCTAACACTGAAACATGAATGGTGAGTTTCACCCAACGTTTATAGAACTAACAAGTTGTCTTACATGTGACGTCATGGAAATCTCTAAGGACGTTGGAATTAGAGGACCGGTAAAAATTAAAAAAGAAAAGTGAATCCGAATGTCAAAAGGTCAGTCCTTCATCTTGGTGTACGGAGATGAAGAGGAATAAGACCACCACCAAACAACAGTTAATTTTGTTGGCTTACCGTGTATTAGTTTTCAAGACATATTAACATATTAGATTCTTACGTTCAGGGATTAGCTAATCACTTTAATAATTACCACTCTCCTAAATTCTAGCTGGCAACACCAAGATGGCAGATTGTCCTTTTGACGTTCGCATTTAAGCATTTTTAATTTTGGTGTTTTCTCTAATTCCAATATCCTTGGAGATCTTAATTATGTCAAGTGTGAGCCAACCTGTTAGTTGTATAAATATTGGGCTTCACCAACATTCGTTAAAAATGTAACAAATCGTTAATGAACGAATGTAATAAAATATTAAAATGCTTAAAGTTACTTAACGATTCGTTCAAGTCCGTCAATTGATGAAATCAGTCAAAAGTGCTTGAAATTTATTTTTGTAGCTTTTACACTATATGAGAACCGAAGTAAACCAAAAATTAATAATCAGATTAATATTTTTATTCAATATGGTGCTTTCCCCTAAATTTTATAAACATTATTCTTTTCATTGAAGAAATACAAGCATTTTATGAGGATGTGCTGCAGATTACAATCAGAGTTTGCTTTAGAGCAACCTCATCGAGCGGTATATTTACCTCTCCCGGTGGTATATTTATCTTTCGGGGGTCAATATAAAGGCAAATTTCATATATTATTTTTATATATTATTATTCTCTTAATTTTACTTAACAATGTGGAACTATATTTTACAATGGGCCATTAGCATCCACTAAATTAATAGAGATTACATAGTTTTAGTATAATTTTTACATTTCCATTCTCTTACGTCATTATGTAATTTTTTGAATAAGATGATAACTTAAAGAATATAGTACAATTATGTAATCTTTAAATTTTTTATTATAATATTTTAGTGGATTATATGATACTAATAGTGTATCGAAACGTCCCGCATTGTAAGTAAAACTAAGGGAATAAGAGAAGAGACTTTCTTGGTGTCGGGATATTTTTCGTTCTCTGGGTACCCACATAGCAAAATGACGTCCCAGGGATATCTTACGTATCTCCTGGCAGGATATCGGGACGTCCGTAGGACGTCCTGTTTAAGTCCGGTTTACATCCATGGGACGTATAGTTATAATTAATCCTTCGTATAACTATACGAAGGCATATCCTTCGTAAAGTTACAATTAATTAAATAATAATAATAGTAAGGTCGATTTAATTTATAGAAATTCCAGGTAGGTAATCCTGCACGGCTTTCCGGGGGACATCCAGGGGACATCCATACGGGATGAACCGTTTGTATTGCCCACAGAGTTATCCCACGGACGTCCTTAGGACATCGCTATGGGAGCAGGACCATTCTGACGGAAATGGGATCTAAATAGGACGTCCCAGGGACGTACTCTGCTATGTGGGTAGTATGGCAGCATTAGCTAAATCGTTATGAACGAATGTTGTATATTTTTTATCATCAGATTTCGTTTTTGTCATGTTTATTCTACTTTAACATCAAACAAGATGTCCTGACAATGTGAGCAGGAAGGCTTACGAAACGATTGTCGGGTTCAAAATAATATAACACAACGAATATTCGAAAAAGAGTTTTATTGGTAAAATGTCGTATACGCTGTGAAAGTCTAAAAGCAAGTTATGTGTTTTCTTATTGCCAAAATAGGCTACAACTTATTCTCCCTAAACAAAACAAATATTAACTTTCAATTATTTTATACTAATCAGTACACTCAGATTAACAGAAAATGACAAATTGTTTTACTTTCTATGTACGACAAGTTGCACAATAAGTCAAAGATAACTCATCTGATATGTCATTTTTACTTTTTGGGACAACTTGATCTAAGAATGTAGCTTCTTCTTTTTGTGCTTTCAGAATTTCTCTTAAACATCTCTATCTAACACAAGGACATTAATAAGTTGTACTGTAGCTTAAACCATGATTCACGAATATAGCTAACAACCTGACAAACTTTAACTATCCTAATCTTTGTCTTTAAATACATCATCTAATGCAAACTTACGGTCGAACATATTTCAAACTTTAGATAAGCTGTCAAATAGGTATGGACTTCAGAAACAAGTTTCTGCTATGAAAAATGTACTATCGATGTGTTGATGTTAAATTAATTTATAAGTAATCAAGTACAACTATTTATTCAATTAAAGGATTTATTTCCACTAGCGTACTATAAGAATTAACAGTAAATTTAACTGTCATATCATTGATATTAACTGTATAGTTGGCTGTAAAAATATTAATTCTAAAGGTTGTGGATCACCCCCGCCATCTTTGTAGATTCTTTTCATTGATTTATACAGGCAATATTTTACTCAGAAGTGCAATTTTCTATATTCTTCGTGATATTATTTTGACAGATAGTGTTTTATAAAATTATGTATTATTTTTTACACTGATAATATATTTCGCTTGCATTCTTTACAGTCATAACGTTCATATATTTCAAGACAACTTCATATTTGTCAAACTCAGCTCGTCAAAATAACCAGAGACCTAGCGGGTATTGGGAAAAGTTGGCGGAACGGATATTTCAGCATCGAGCAATGCCTCACACGAATTCATGATGCTCGTATCATGGTGCTTGTCCTAATTATTGATTTTTTTAAATAAAAATAAATAAATAAATTGGAAGCACAATTGATACAATAAATCTTAGCCCAATGGTTAGAAATTAGGTTAATGGATGTAGAAATATTTCTTTCATAGCTGTTTGAAAAGTGATAATGAAGTGAAATTAATAATTTCCAAACATAGCTCGAGCCTTTATTTTAGATACCACCTCATCCATATATTTATCAAAGTCTCGTAAACCCTGACTGTTATGTATTTTTAGATTGATCTGGAATTGGACTCTGATTGCAACATATTAGAAACATTTTCTCTAGTCAGTGAGTTCTATTTCAAACAATGTAACATTTCTAAAGGTAAAATTAGTTTCACTGGTCACTGAGAAAACGTAATAAAAATACTACGTAACTAATTCAATATATTTGATATTAATAGCCTTACATCTTTGTATTGATTTAATCAGCGTTTGATTTGTGCAATTTCCAGAGTGGGGGGATCAATTACTGAAACGCGTTGAATACCATATTTCAAAACAGTTCATATCCCAGGCTAAGACTCTGTACCGGTAAACAGAGTCAGGGAAGATATTTGCAGAGGGGGGGGGGAATCCTAATTATTTGCCTACAATTCAAACACTGAATTTAATTTACGGATCAAACACGACTAAGGTCTCTCGTCCACTGAATACAGAAACGTGGGAATTGTTTTTTCGGACGAACATGTGCGAAGGTTATTTGTCCATAATCGTTTGAATGATCCTCGTCCACTACCACATTATCCTTCCGAATAATGAACGTTAATAAAGCGTCCAATTCCTTCATTTCTCATGAAACCTCCAGCCAGAAATTCTTTTACACATACCGGACGTGATAATTGGCCTGCTTTTTATCCCATAAACATGATAAGAAGGATCAGCTTTTCGCAATCCATGTTTCCACGCTAAAACAATCCCCTATTCGTACGAATAAATCGAAACAGAATTGGACGCGTTCGCAGGGCGCAACTAAAACCACGGAAACGGACGAACGTGTCACTGCCAATGGACGATACCCAGTTGACATATAGCTGTTTGGATCGTTCGTCCGTTTATGCGCGTATTCGTCCGATTCAGCATCCAGTGGACGAGAGGCCTAAGAAAAAGCAATTACGAACAAGCACTATGAGCCCAGCGAATCCTTATCATATGACACTTTGTGAGATGAAGTTTTCCAGCGCCACTGCTGAACGATTTGGCGCCACGATCGATGTGACAATATTTAACATGGAATTGGGATACCTTATAAGAGCTTTGGGTCTGATAGAAATAAAACTAGTAAAACAATTCCTATGTAAACCAATATGCTGACTGCGATCTAAACCCTTATACAAGTGACTTTCTTACATATATTGAGTATCCTTTAAAATACACATAGCAATAAAATTAGAAGTAAGACAGACTCATATAAATATCTATATTTTTATCTTAATTTTTTTACATTACTTTCCACTACTATTCTGTCTACATGATCTCTATTTATAATAACATACTAATAGAAGAAAACTGAGGCTATACAATGTAGCTAAAAGAATTGCTAGATTAATTTAATTACTTGTGAATTTATTTTACTGAACAGGGAAAGTATATACAGTACAAGTGCTGGTTAAAGAAGCCCCTATCCATTACGTTGGCTGGAAATGGGAAGCAAGAATGGTAGAGATGTTTGTGGAATGCACTGTCGATGGAATAAAAGGAAGAGGTACGTCAGAGTGGAATTACCATCACACGGGAGGAAGACCAGATAGTGTTGCTGCTTCTGATCCAGGATGGTTTAGAGGAGCTCTGAAAGAATACGTTAGCACTTCTTAAAGTTTGTGATTCAAGCGTGGATATATGAAATTTTAAACCTATGTGAAAGAAAATTATATACATAAAGTGTAGAATAATGAAAAAAAAAATGGAAAATAAACCTATTTATTATTTTCCTTTGAATGATATTCTAACTTCTGTTAATGAGACGTATATTAAACTTACCAGAAACATATTAAATAATAAATATGCCTTGCAACTAAAAGGTTTTCTGATTATTATTTCCCCATGAGTCCTTATGACTATGAGATATTTCCATGAACTGACCCAGCGCTGCAATCAGTCTCAGATTTCAACAGTCTTTCGGTCAGAATTATGCAATAACAAGAAAATCTTAACAGATAAGGATTGTGTGAGAAAAAGTCTTCAGGCTGAAATGTCTGTAATTTATATTACAAGAAAAAAACATTCCGTTGTATGCGTATTGGTTTTTCTTTTGCAAAGAAAAAAAGTCATAGGAAGTAACAATAGTATAAATTTTACAAAATGAAGATTTTTGGCATACTATTAGTTGCTCGAACATCTCGTGCTCCACAGAAAATACGGTTCTTTGGATTTCTATTGCACAAAGCTGTTTCTTAACCCTGTCCTAGTTTAAGTAATAATCAAAGTTGCTAAAAAGCTTGCGTTTTTTTTGCAGGTCAGTACTACCTTGGGGCAGATGCTTTTAATTAATCAAAATGTAAGAAGCACTATTCATCCACTAGGGTACAACTAATGTTGTTAAAAAAGTTTTTTTTTGTGAAGTTTTTTGTTATCTTTTTTTCAAAATGTCATGTATTTTTCACACAGCAAATATTTAATGCTTTACGCTGCAGATAATCAATATAATTAGCAAGATTGGAGTTAAGCTTTCACACATTCATCCAAATTTATTATTGCTTTGTTTTCCTGCAGCGTTACGAAGCAAATGATGGGATTATTTACGCATTCACTGCCACATTACAACACTTCCTATATCTTCACCCTGACAAAAAAAGGAATTAACTAAGAACATATAGACTGAAGTTATTTGGTATAGTCTGTAATAAAATACTAATAAATTTACAGGGAACTGAAGAAATATTTTGAATTATAGGAAGAATTTAAGTTCCTAGAAATAATACAGCTTCGAAGACATCTTTACTGTAAACTGAAATACCATAAATTCTTACCGAAATATGTTCTCATCCCGTATATACAATACGTTAATTTCTCATTGCGGTATTATTCAAGGAAGATATCTATTTTTGATCATTATTACCGTCCACAAACATCAATTATTTTTAGCTCAAAATCCCGGGAAATAACTACTTCTACTCAAGGGCAGAGATATATGTTTGCATTTAGTAATACATTATGTTTCACTATAAAAGCACCGGGCATTGCTCCCTCATGCTCCGAGCACCAAACCTCGCCCCATACTGTAAAAATATAAACAGATAGAGACAGTGTAAAAAATATTTTGTTACATGCATGTTTCAAAAGAGTTGTATGGATGCATAATGAATACTCTTGTAAACAAACAACTGCATATAGATTTCTTCTGATGAGTCTGTTGCAATAAGGTTCTCAGAAGTATTATTTCAAAGCATACCATAACGTAGCCACGTCCCGCGGCTCCCCCCGCGCTTTTCTGAAAATATTGAAATAGCTGTCGACACGTAACAGCTATCGGCAATTTGAAAAAATGAATTTTAAAATAGAGTGGCTACGCTGGCAACTGTGGGACCTGAAGTACCTCTATGACGCGTCCCAGTAACAAAATACAAAGTTTGGTCCTAATACGTTCAACAATATGGGAGCAATTAAAAAAATTATTTTCTGAAATTGGTTGGCAACACTGACAAATGCGGCGCCGGAAGTACCCACATGAACTGTCCCAGTACCTAACGGGGTACAACGGTAACAAATATGAAATCTAGATTATTTTAATCGTTTGGCAACCCTAACAAACTACGATGTCTTGAGTGCCAGTATAACCTGTCCCAGTATCCAACGAAGCTTAGTTAGACGACCTTAAAATCATGTAAAAATATCTACATGGCAACTGCTTCTCCCCCTGACACTTACGATTTGGAGCTCACAATACCTAATGAACATGTATGTCAAATTTAGTAAAAACTTTGGTAAACTTTATTTTTATATGGGCCAGTCTAGTAACTTTGGACTTCGGCCCGTCACGATTCTCCTTTAGCTGTTAAGTGTTAAAATCCACACCCATGCCCCTGCCGGGACTCGAACCCGGGACCTTCGAGCCGATGGCCTACCGCCGCAGACCGCTCGGCCACCCGGTCGACGTCAAATTTAGTATAAATCAATGCACATGTGTAGGTTTGTATTAATAAAAGCATTTTTATTAGTTGAATTTTTACAATAGACTGGCAACACTGACAACTGTGTTACTTTAGATCGACGACACCAAAAACTTCCTTCCATTGCGTTGAATGATGTTTAAGCTAAGTTTGGGGCATATACGGCATGGAAGAAAAAA
>JAGDQP010019581.1:8623-20159 GCA_022664845.1 Lepisma saccharinum
TAGGGTTCAGAAACAAAAAGCGAGAATATCTGACGCAGAAGATTCAGGAGATTGAGGAAAACGGGAAGACAAATAACATACGAGATCTATACAAAAGGGTAAACTCGTTAAGAAAAGGTTATCAGCCGAGGTTAGGAATGATTAGAAATGAACGTGGAGATCTTCAGGCGGATCCGACTAAAATTGCCGATGTGTGGAAAAGTTATTTCGACAAACTTCTTAATGTACACAGCGGGGAACAAACAGAGGAATTTGAAATCCATACCGCAGAACCGTGGATTCCCGAACCTAGCGAGATCGAGATCGAAATGTCGATTAAGAAATTGAAAAATTTCAAATCACCAGGAATAGACAATATTCCAGCCGAATTAATTAAAACAGGAGGAACGGCACTAATCAAGGAACTACATAAATTGGTAAGTGCTATATGGAGAAAGGAGGACCTCCCAAAGGAATGGAAAACATCAATAATTGTTCCGATTTACAAAAAAGGCGATAAGTCGGAATGCAATAATTACCGCGGAATCTCGTTCCTTCCAACTTGTTACAAGGTATTAAGTAATATTCTGTTAACACGCCTAAATGTATACGTAGATGAAATAATTGGAGATCACCAATGTGGATTTAGAAGAAATAGATCCACGTTGGACCAGATTTTTGCTTTGAGACAAATTTTGGAGAAGAAATGGGAATACAATGGGACGGTTCATCAGCTATTCATTGATTTTAAGAAAGCATATGATTCTATAAAAAGAGAAAAGTTATACAGTATCCTGATACGATTTGGAATTCCGAAAAAAATTGGTCCAACTAGTGAAGATGTGTCTCAGCGACCCCATAAGCAGAGTACGGATAGGTAATAATATGTCAGATAGTTTCAAGATTCGCAACGGATTGAAACAAGGTGATGCCTTGTCACCACTACTGTTTAACTTCGCGTTAGAATATGCGATTTTAAAAATTAAAGGGGACAAAAAGGGACTATCATTGAATGGTTTGAATCAACTGTTTGTATACGCGGATGATGTAGATTTAATAGGGGACGATATAGATGCACTACAAAGTAACACCGATGTCTTAGTAAAAGCGTGCGATGAGATAGGTCTACAGGTAAACATAGATAAAACAAAATACATGATAACAAGCCGCAGCACAGGGAATGAAGGAATTAAAAACATAAGAATTAGGGATGAGGTCATAGAGAAAGTAAACAAATTTAAATACTTGGGAGCATACGTAACAAGCAAAAATGAGGTCACGGAAGAAATAAAAAGTCGCTTAGTATCGGGAAACGCATGTTTCTACTCACTCCAAAAACTTCTAACATCGCGATTAATATCAAGGAAATTGAAATTAAAAATATACAGAACGGTTATTCTGCCGGTAATACTTTACGGTTGCGAAAGTTGGAGTACGACCCTAGCAGATGAACATAAATTACGTGTATTTGAAAATAAGGCTTTGAGAAAGATATATGGGCCGAAACGAGACGAGATGACTGGAGAGTGGAGGAGACTGCATAATGAAGAACTCCACGGACTGTACGATTCACCAGATGTTGTAAAAATAATGAAATCGAGACGACTAAGGTGGGCAGGGCATGTAGCTCGGATGGGGGAAAAACGAAGATTATATTCTATCCTGGTTGGAAGGCCCGATGGAAAGAGGCCATTGGGAAGACCGAGACGTCGTTGGGAGGACAATATTAGAAGAGATCTTCGAGAAGTAGGTGTTCGTGATGAAAACTGGCTTGATACTGCCCAGGATAGAATCCAATGGCGAACGTTTGTTACTGCGGCGATGAACTTGCGAGTTCCATAAGCCATAGAGTTAGTTAGTTAGTAGGCGTAGTTGATATGTTCCTTTTTAGCGAAATCGTAAGAGAAGCACATTTTTCAAGGTTTAGGTTTAGTTTCCAAGACGCACACCAGTTGAGGAGACTAGAAGCATCATTTTGAAATATAGGGTGTTATATTTACACCGTATTGCCAAAAGGATAACCGCATTGATTCGGGCTGTTTTCATCTGAAAATTCTCTAAGTCCAACTTCGGATATCTTCCTAAACAGTAAACCAAAGCTGCCAGGTTCGAGCATCCAAGGGTGAATCGTTGCAATTAGGAAACGCTAATACGCATGTGTTTTTCTTCTTTTAAGTGCAATAAGATATGTTGAAATATTATTAAGTGTAGAAAGAAAGCATTCATTGAAATACGTTATGATAACCGTATTTTAAAACTATGTATACATGTGATCACGTGATTTTGTCTTAAACACGTAAAAGAACACTTGCAATTAAAGGAAAGACAGCAAATACAGTTATCTCATCCAAAGTAGAATGAACAAAACAAAGGAGAAAAAACAACAGCATTTCAACGGATATGAATGTCATTGTTTTGAACACCGAAAATTCAGACATGTTTCTTCAGCACGGGTTCTGTCAGAAGGAGTTAGATAGATGTCTTTATGTTAGCTTAGTAGTAGAGTGCATAGGTTCTAATCGTGGGTCCTGGGTTCGAATCCCGTTTGGGACAAACTTTTTTGTATGTAATCATATATTCCTCAAATCGTGAATACTTAGATAAAATAATTACATTAAAATAAATCAGTTGTATATGTATTCATACAATCAATTCAGGACATAAGTAATTATTATTTTCAAAGTGTAACATCAGAGAGGTGGTTGGTTGGTGTTGACACAACGTCGGTTTATTAAATGTGAATGTTAATTAATGTGAATGGAAATTAATTAAATCGTGTATTAGCAATAAAGAAGAGTGTGTAATGTATTTGTATGCAGCTGTTTGTCTAACGGTATTTACGTTCTTGAAATATAATCAGTCTTTCTAAAGAATACGTAGTTATAAATAGAGAATATTCAAAGTGGGATCATGGTTCCAGACTGCAGATTCAATATCCTCAAAGTTCATGATCCCCACGAACGATCAGTCACTTTAAGAGACTATTTTTTTTTGAGTGAACATTAAAGAAAATAATCTAAACAATACAAGTAGAACTCAGAATAACATGCATAAACTAAAACTTTCCAATTAAAAAATAACTAATAGTAATGTGAATGCAAGCCAAAGATGAATTGCCATTTTTTTTTTATTTAATAAAAATGAAATTCCCGACTAGCTCAGGTTAATTCTCTTAATTACCTTTGTCTTCTGCCCCTTCCCCATCTCCTTTTATCTTAATTAATTAATTAAATTATTGACTCTTTAACGAACGTGTGAGTTTCTGAGGATGACTCCTAAAGATTTTGATAAAATGGACTCCGAACCACTGTGTTTAAATTAAGGCGCCTACCAGGTATGAACGCGGGCCCACGCTCACTGTAAAAGATCGCAAGAACTATTTAATACGGGCAACCTAGAGCCCCTTTCCGCTCTTTCAACGTTATTTCGTTATTTACGTCAGCTTTAGAGTCACAAGAACTGAAACCTCCCAATAAATGGAGTAACTATAACAAGATCTAAAATAGTTTGAGATCACTTCCATTGAGTTGTGATCGCGTGTGCGTGAGTCCTGAATTATGAAATTGGACTTAATCAGACAGAGCCGCCAGCTTTAGTGTTTCAAGACTTAAATTGATAATCAAGGTAATTGAACCCAAATCTGAAATCAGTTTCTCTCTGTCTTTCAATTAGGTGCGAGGATTAATTATTAAAATAGAGAAAGCTAACCAAGCGGTAAAGACCTGCCAGTTTCAGGGTGATATTAAAAGTGAAACATAAATTAAGGTAGTAAGGCCGATGTCTCACGCTGAACCAAAACACAGAAGGGACAAACTGTATTGTTCCCCATTATTTATTGTCCAAAGGGTGTCGGGTTCAGTATCTCGTGGGGGGACAAATGTTTCCATGTTAAACTGATGGTCCCATCCTTAGAACGTCGAAGCGACCTCTGGACAGAACACCCGTCAATATCCCATTATTCGCGCACTAAATTCGTGTGTTAAGCATTGCGTTGTATCACCTGTCTAATGAAAAATTGCAAGCGTCCGTATTAGATAATCGGCTACATTCCCTTACACGCTAGAAATGCATTTATTTTAGTAATTATCAACTGGAGTAACGCGGCACATTAGTGTGTCTGGATGAGTGATTAGAACCACGAATCTAAACAAATTGATTGTGAGTAGTCTGCTGATCTGACATCAGCACACCGTTGAGAATTTTCGTGGTATAGTTAGCTCTACCTTGGAAAACGTGAGGATGGCTGTTGGCACAAACTAACAAAGATCTTGATGATTGCACTCCTTCAAGAATACTGCTTCCTAAATTCTTATTCTCTGAGAAGATGCAATGATTGCTCAGAATTACTTGTGACTCTGGAAACAAAGGCAAGAGTGCCGCGAAACAAAACGGTGATATCCACTGCTGGGTTTCACATCAAATCTCGGATATTCAACGCCGGATCTAAAAGGGATACTCCGGGAATATCCTGTGCTGTGTAGGTATCATCCTGAAAAGTTTCAGTCAAGATGATGGGCAGCGGGTCATACCAATTCCGAGACAGCCACTAGGCCACTAGGTCAGGATAGTAGGGTTTGACTTTAATGTATTCAGATTTCTACATTTCGAGAACTTTGAGGTTTTCCTAGTGTGTGGTTGTAAGTTTGTTTAATATTTTTGTCAATAACACAGAACCATACAATTTTAAGACTTCTGAACCATTTACACCTGACCGGAATCGTTGAATTTGAAGTTTATTTTTAAATACTTTAACCAACCTTTGCTCAGGCCGGGCGGACGGATGGTGATGGGATGAATTGGTGGAATGAGGAGAGTCGAAGGACACGGGAGAACCCTAAGAAAATCCACGCACATGGTGTTTGCCAACCACAAAGTCTACATAACATGAGCAGGAATCGAATCGACGACCCATAGTACCAGAAGTGAGCTCTACCATTGAGTCACTCCGCCCACACACCTGAATTGTGTAAGATCTTATAATTACTAATAGGATTTTCAATTTATTGATGGCCTTTAGAAAATTTCATCACGAGCAAATGTTGCCGGGCCCGTTTTGGCTCTCCAAAGAAGTTACATTAATTCCGCATAACGTATTTGTTGTAACTTCTCTGTTCTTTGTTTTTCTCCTAACGTTGGTTTTCCTTTTTCTCAGAAATTTAGAATATGTTACTATCATTTGAACAGGAATCGAAGTTTGATTAAAAGCCGAAAACTGGGTTTCGCACAGAAACGAAACATTGATTAACCAGTCACGATAAGCGTCTTTCATAGTGCACTGTTACACGCGTGGCGGCGATGTGACCTGATTTGTAATAAAGTATAATCAATAAATTATTTACATCGATGAGACTGAATTTTGTGTATAGATATGCGTTCTTGCATATCACAAACTAATAATATACATCGCATTCGCAAATATCGTCATTTAAACAAAACATTAACAATTCAACTTCAACTTGTTATTGCATTATCAATAGTTATTTATCAGCTTGCATCTCATTGCAAATGTCCTTTCTTCACCTCTCTCACACAGGCAAATAGATACCAAACCGCCGTAGCTCATGTCAGTGAACGCTCAGCATTCAGGAGATCCCAGCGGCCGACCATCCACTGAGGTTTTTCCAGAGCTTTTCCTCAGTCACAACAGGCAAATGGCAGGATGGCGCCTTCAACATTGGCCTTGGCCGACATCGTCCCAAATCCTTTTCCCTACCCTATCCCGGCCTGAGCCTTAGATGCCTAAAGGCCATAAAATTTCAAATTACAGGCAAATAGATAAAGAAAACAAGAGTGTGGGGCTAAAAGATTAGCCTATTCAAAGGATTTACTTTTATGTTTAGTTATAGTTACATTACATTAACCCTCTACGTCTCTCTCTCTCTCTCCTTCTCTCGCTTTTTTCCTCTCTCTCTTTATTTTACACACACGCACATGAACAAACAAAAACGCGGAGAGAAAGACAACTAAAAGGAAGAGACAAACACAAGAACATCTAAGAAATGAGGAACGCGAAGGAAAGAAAAAGATCAATATTTTACCAAAAAAACAACTGCATTCATGTATTATGATAACACACACACTTGTTAATCTCTCGATTGTCCAATGATTTACATTTCGTAGCCAGGTCATCCTTCTCATACAAGTAAATTAATAATAATAAAAAAAACGTGGCTAGCTGGGATCGAACCTGTATATACTAATGGGACATAGTTTTTCCTTAACTAAAATCGTATTATAATTGTATTTGTCAGTATCAGAAAAAAAGAAAATTCACGCCAGTGAAGTCTGAAAGTCATTCACTGGTTCTAATTCTTCACTACTTTGTATGTATTTTTAGAAGTTTTTCATGGTTACGCTCAGTTTGAAGTAATATGTAAGATAACTTGGTTGTTTGCTTGCAAATTCTATACTTTTGTCTTTTGATGAAGAGAAGTTACTATTATCTTATTGAATAGTAGGAAAAAAATCTTGACCGGACCAGGACTCGAACCCACGTCGCTGTTTTGCCAAGATTTGTCTTATTAAAATACCATCACATTGAGTCACGCTAAGTGGGTAATTTTATACATTAATGATTTTAGAGAAGGAAGATTAGGTTAGTTTAGGCTTGTAACAGTAAAACAAACTTACTGATTGCTTAAGGAATGATATTTATTTCCATCTACACAGTTGTTTTTGTAACAGACAACCCTGTCTGTGGATGTTTTTCTAGGTTAAAATCCACAGTGCATTTTTATACGTGTGAAAGCAGTATAACAATTAAATTTGTTAAAACAGGCTTTCTTATTGATGAAAATTTCTTTATGAAAATTATTATCATTATTATTAGAATGAAACGTTATTAGCATTTTCCTTCACACTTAACGAAAGATACGTAATTGTATTTTCATCATAAATGTGCAGATTCCTTGCGTCATTTTTTTAAGGTTTCTTGCGCGAATGTTCAACAACTCATTCCACACAGGAGGCGTGTTCTGCAAGTAACCAATCGCACGCCAATTACCAGCTGTTACTTGATTCTTTGTTTCTCACTGCCCAGAGCATTGCTGAACATGGACCGACGTTATGCTGTAATTAGCTTATGGTAGGTGTAGCGCTATGCTGCAACTGCAGCTGACAGACGAATGGTTATTCCGGCCGCTGCAGCTAGGCGATGGATTCGGCAATCTCGTACTAC
The DNA here is from genome assembly GCA_022664845.1 of Lepisma saccharinum. Lineage (NCBI taxonomy): Eukaryota > Metazoa > Arthropoda > Insecta > Zygentoma > Lepismatidae > Lepisma > Lepisma saccharinum. The sequence goes on from JAGDQP010019581.1 coordinate 15,780, forward strand.
AAGTCAGACTGGTAATTTACGATCTCCTGGTCGTCCTCATGTGTCTACCGAGGCGAAAGATGCGAGATTAGTACGCGAAGCCCGTTAGACCCACTAAGGACGTCTAGACAGGTAAGGGAAGCTTCCCACTTTCCTAGTACTACGCTGACAGCGCTCCGAAGGCTTCGTCAGGTTGGATTACGTGGCCGTGTTGCTTCCGTGAATAAAAAACTCTCAGACGGACACAAAATTTACCGTCTCGCATTTGCACATGCGAATGTGGATTGCAGCTGGGAAAACGTAGCTTTCAAAACAACGAATGAGGAAGGCCGCTATGTGTATCGTCCGAGGGGCACCCGATATGACCCTGAATATGTGGCTGCTTGCAATCGAATTGGTCATGTATTTATTTCATGTTGGGGTTGGATTTCCAGTCGCGGTGCAGGACAGCTTCACAGAATTGAAGGGCACCTGGACAGGCTCAGTACTTACACATCATGAGTAACATCATGGTGCCATGAGTACGAGTACTTCAGCCTCATGGTATTATTCAGTTCCAGCAAGACCAATCTCCAATACATACTTCCCGTGTGGTTCAAGAATTGTTCGCAAGGCAGGCTGAGATCGATTTAATTGAGTGGCCGCCTTGTGGAGCAGACCTCAATCCCATGGAAAATGTGTGGGCAGAGGTGAAGCGTATTCTAAGGGACAGTTGACCTGAGGCAGATCCACCAAGAACTCAGGATGACCTGTGGGACCTTGTTTCCGAGGCATGGCTGGAGATAAGGGAAGGAGATAGATTTGTCAGCGGTTAATAGATTCCATGCCGAGAAGAATCGAACGTGTACTAAATGCAGAAGGGTATTGGACATATTATTATTTTCCCCATACAACTTCCAAAACTGCTCTTTTTATAGAGCTAACTAAACTTTTCTAAAAATGTTTCTCGTAGCAACTACTCCTTGTATCATATTTTTGTGCAATTCTACTAATAAAGTCTTTGTTGGATTTGCAGTCAGGACCTTATGATTAGGAGTCCTGCTCTTTACCACAGAGCTAACATTAACACACTTAGAAACCCCTTCTGAAGAAACATGATTTTGAATTTCCGATGGTCAATGACAATGATATGAATTTCCGTTAAAAATATCTGATTAAAACTGGGATATTCCGAAACTCCGGAATCTCAGTGTAGTAGATTTTTGCACACATTTAAAAAGAAAATGGCAATGAAACTTTTCTAATTTATTTCCACTGCTCAGTTAGTGAAAGTGTGGATTGATACGGTTTCTTTTCTATAACCCTGTCAATTTTTTATGATTATTTGCATGCAAGACCAAGACCAACCTACAAGAGTCTTGCACACGCACTATTTGAATATTTTTAAAACGTGGAAAGGAAGGGGAAAACATCATATCCTACACTTGAATTTCTTTGTCATCTGTAAAAATGCCGCTGGAGTGAAGGTGTTCCCAGTTGTGCACACCGTGTGAGTGAATCTGAGAATCATGCCGCTGTTACTGTAGCATACTAAACTAAACTTACACTGTACACTATTGTATACTAAACTTACAATAGAAGGAAAAAGTTTCGCTTCAGGGCCATGTAAAGCCAAGATCTCCGACAAGAGATGGCATAAGTAATTCATATACCTGTGCCGATTTTTCATTTTCTTTTGTGTTCATTGTTGAAAGAGCATTGTTATAGGCATAACAACAATGAAATAATTTCAGCAATGAACAAGATAGAAAATGAAAAATCTGCACGGATAGAGCTCTTGAATTACTTATGAACTTTCTTCCCTGAAAGCCTGAACTCTCTAGGATTGAATTTGTAGAAGTAACATTGAAATTTCGTGCAACGATAAAAATACATTAGACACATACGGAGATAGTGCTGCCATCTCTTGTCGGAGATCTTGGTTTTATATTCCCCTTAAGGATAATTTGGATAAAGGGCAAAAGGAAGTCTGATGTCCTGGCTTTTCTGATGTTAGGTTTGTCGTGGTATGATCTATTGATTCAGATAAAGTTGGATTATGGTCAGTTCGGAGTCTGTATTGATTTGTGTAACCAAGTCTTTGTGTTTGTTCTAAGCTACTAGTCGATTTTATAAAATGTTTGATGATATGTGTTATTGAAAACTGAGTTCTGTTTTATGTGTTATGCTACGGATAATTGAGTCTGAATAAAACAACAGTATTTGCAGTACACTTGGTAATTGTTTGTCACTTGTAGATAAAGTCGGGAGGAATATTACTAGATGCGGGCTATGGTTTTGGATGCAACGCAAAAGTTACTTCAGAGTAAGCTAGAGGTAAAAGGCATGTGAGCTTGTATTGAGCACAGAAATGCTTCAAATTCAGCAGGTTTACTTGGATACATTTGTTCAACAGAAAAGTATTGGTCCACAAACTCGTAATTTTACCGAGCAGTCGTTGATAGAGCGTTGGCACCACATTCGGAAGGTACGTGGATGGATTCCCGCGACCGGTCATCCTTGCTGAGGTTTTGTAGAGTTTTCCTCAGTTCCACCAGGCGAATTCTGGGATGGTACTTTAACTGAAAGCCCTGGTCGCTAACTTTCCCATTGTGGTCCCAAACCTTAGGCCATAGATGTCTGTTAGGCTTAAATAAATTCAAATTTGTAAGTATTTGTACTTTCTATCACTCTTCTGCCAGAGCTTGCTTGAGCCATGACTAGTCTCAATATCGTCAATTGTCTGGGTTTGTGGACATGAGTGCTTCTTAGACGAAAACAACAACACTAACAAAGAAACCTTTTTTGCTTTTCAGCGAGTTTTGACTTCGGACATGGTTTTTTAGTTGGACCTTTTTTGAAGCATATAGATAGCGAAAATAACACGCATAGACTTGCACTCTGTCATATATTTGTGTCCCGAATAATTCGGGTCGTGTAATTTGAGCGACTTTTAAGCAGTAAAATCAACCTTGAAGGTGAAACTTTATATTAACTAAATGCGTTATCAAATGCATTTTCCTAGGTACTTTTACGTGTAGAGCACAAATTTCACCACGACAGTGTTCGCAAATTGAATGTTTTTTATACAAACTCCAGTTTATGATCGAAAATGAACAAAATTCCATAGAAAGTAGTGCCCTAAAGGAATAACAATACAACTGTGGGAAAGGGAAAGGGGGGACAGGGGATTATAAATACATAAAAATAATGGTTTGTAATACCTTTTTGGGGGCCTAGGGCTCTTGCAATCGCTAAACCACTGATCGAGTACACGGTTTTTAAGAAAGAAGCGCTGGAGTGAGCATAGCAAAAAAGCGAGTGCACCTCATGGAGATGCGTAGCAAAATCGTTCCGATGCCCAGCGGTTTCGCAATTTGGCGACCCCGGCAAGGCCTGGGGTCTCCGTCACGTTCTTAAAGTTAGTTCTTTTAAAAAAAAAAAAAAAAAAAAAAAAAAAAAAAAAAGAATATTACAATTATAAAGTTTGTAAAAATATGTTGTAATTATAAGTAAAATTAGAATTCGTTAGTTGAACTTCAAATATCTAAATAATAATAACGGACTTGATTTGCTTACATTTATCTTTAAATAAAAGACGAAAACGTGAAATGATGGAGAACAAATTGATTCAATCAGTTTTTAACGAAAAATCAGAGAAAGTGAAATGTGTTTAGATTGAAAAACAATTCATTATGCTTATTTTCATTTTTAGAACTTGTTAATTCACTGTAATTAGTATTATTGTTTAACTGTTTAATTCTAAAGTTCAAATTCGAATATTTATAAAAATAATCAAATCAGTTGCGTTTTCTCGTGCTTACCACAGTTATTTAAAATATTTAACTTTCAAAAAATTAATAAGCGTGTATGTTAAGGCTGTAGATCACCCCCGCTATCTTGGTACGCACTTTCCATTGATTAACATGGGAATTGTTTTACTCGTTTTATACTTTTCAGGAGTATAGTTTTAACTTCTGTTTTGGCCCAGTTTATCGTCATGTTGTCTTTTACTCATGCTACTTGATAGAAATGCAATATTTTATACAGGAACAGTATAATTTCCCGTTAACATATTGTGATTTATATAGCAAACTATTAATAATACATTATAATTATATATTTGGAGAAACTTCAGAAACCAAAACTATACAAGAGTCAAAATAACCACCAAGACAAATTTTGTGAAAGCAAAACTTAAATATTTTACATCCGAGAGGCATAAAATAAGTAAAACAATTCCCGTGTAAATCAATGGAAGGTGCGTACCAAGATAGCGGGGGTTATCTATAGCGTTAAATAAGATGTTTGAAACAAATATAAGATGTGACATGACAGACGAAAATTTATTTTGGTAAGTATTTTGAAAAATATTTACTGTTCTAATTATTAATTATAATTTTAGTTTGTAATATAGTTATG
>JAGDQP010019581.1:20559-34652 GCA_022664845.1 Lepisma saccharinum
ATAGTTATGATAATGTTTGTATGGTAAGAGGCATTGAAAATGTACGTAAACGGAGAAAGCGTAAGAGAAGCGAGAGTGTTGCAATTTTATTCCGGAATTACACACCAAAGAGGAGAGGGGATGAAAAAATGTACGTACGAAAGTAAAAATTCAAATTGAAAATAAACGTCTTCAGTATTATTTAAAATGTCCGCATTAAATAACCGTGTATTCGATCAGTGGTTTAGCGATTGCAAGCGCCCAAGACCCCCCAAAAAGATATTAGAAACCATTATTATTTTTATGTATTTATAATCCCCTGGTCCCACTTACCCTTTCCCACAGTTGTATTGTTGTTCCTCTACGACATTACTTTCTATGGAATTTTGTTGATTTTCGATCATAAACTGGAGTTTGTATAAAAAACATTCAATTCACGAACATTTTTATGGTAAAATTTGTGTTCTACACGTAAAAGTACCTAGGAAAATGCATTTGATAACTCATTTAGTTAATATAAAGTTTCACCTTCAAGGTTGATTTTACTGCTTAAAAGTCGCTCAAATTACACGACTCGACTTATTCGGGACACAAATATATGACAGAGTGCGACTCTATGAGCGTTATTTTCGCTATCTATATGCTTCAAATAAGGTTCAAAAACATGTCCGAAGTCAAAACTCTCTGAACAGCAAAAATAAGTTCCCGTGTAAGTTTTAGTTAAACACAATTTTCGTGTATGTTTGGTCTTCCTTTGGAACTTACCTGGAGCACGGAGAATAGTAAATAGAAGATGACAGAGAGCACAATTCTATGGATTGTTACATGGTAAGAACTTCAGTGTCTAAATTATTTTAGCCATCATTTTCGATAACCCATGATTGCATTCTGTCAAAGCTTACGAAACATAGCTGTGTGCCTAAAACAGCAAGTAACCTAAAAGTAAAATAATAAAATGTTAGTGAAGTTGTTGAAATTAAAGCGAAATTGAACTTCGGTAGTTATATTCTGTACACTTACATGAAGATAAATAATACATTAAAACATATTTCCGTTACTATTGACGCATTAAGGCAGTCAATGATATGCATAGTTTAAGGCAGTCAATGATATGCATAGTTTTTACTATTCCCTATACCCGGTGTAAAATTTACGTATGAAACATATAAATTTCTTAAAAGTAAGACTCTTGCAAGCAAGACCAAGACTGGGAGAGCAAGACCAAGACTAAGACAAGGGATACCTATGCAAGAGCAAGACCAAGACCGCTACGGTCTTGGTCTTGCTTTTGCTCATCACTACCTGGCTCTATAGCTAGCAGGGAGTAAATAAATTTAGTGGAATAACTCCTACGTCGAAATAACTTTTGTGTTGATGAGCAAAAACTGGGTGCTCAAGGCCTACACCAATCCATTACTACAAGACTGGTTGCTAAATCTCGGAAAGACACATTTTCATTATTATTATTATTGACATGGGCGTGGAGATATCTTGGAAAGACATTGTCGCAGGTAGTCACCCAAGTAGGGAATGCAATCCCGACAGGATTTTAGACTTGGGGGTCTTAGTAGATGGATAGCTTAGCAAAATTGCTCTTGTTTCAATAAGAATTCCCAGCAGTTTAGAATCAGCATAAATTTCAACTTGGGAGTTTTTCAAGCAAATAATAATAATAATAATATTAATAATAATAGAAAAACACTAACTGGTAAAGAAACTTTAAGTTTCCTAACAATATTCTCAAATTGTTAAGCATGGGCCAGGTTTAAACAAAATTTTGAGAAAGATTGAGGCTCAGGCCAAGAATTTTTAAAACTTTATCGGGCCAAAACCTCCAAAACTTTCCGGGCCCGGGCTGGGCCTAGGTACATTTAGGTTGGATTGGGCTTAAGCCGAAAAATTTGGCCCGTGCAGGTCTCTTACAGCATTCTCTACGCGTCTTTAAGAAGTATGATGATGATAAAAGACAGTTTTGTGAACTATATTTATTCGGAAAAAGTGGTTCGTTATTGCATTATATAGAATTCTTAACATCGTAAAGTGGAAGTGTTCGGTTCAAGTGTGAGTTTAGGAACTACATTCAGTGTATTCCCAATGGTGATCGATCCCAGGACCCGTCGATTTCAAGGTAAGTTCAGCCTGAGCCATAGATGCGTAAATGGCGTAAATAAAATAAAATTCGAGGCAAGTGTTTTTTTCAGGAACGTCTTTAAAGAGTATTGCAAGCTGTATTTTGTTTTGGGGACGTAAAAACAAAATCAAACAAAAAATAAATCTTGATGATTCCTTTACGTGGTTGAAAGTACTATTTAAAATTTTGTAATACGTTAACATTTTATTAATTTTTCATAAAAATATAAATCGAAAGTGAGAACAAAAATCCGAGGAGATTGACCTCTAAAATTACTGTGTCATGGCATGGCTAGAATTGTCGATAAAGACTCGATCTTGTAAGTTGGGCTGGGAATGGAAGTAGGTTGGTTACGCATTCCGTCGCTGCAGTTCCTCGTTCCATTCACCTGTTGAATGGAAACCCTCGAGCCTATAAATTATATTGGTGCGACCAAGCAGTGTCGAAAAGGCTGGTCAACCTTTCGTCCTACACACTTCATTGACGTCAATAACACAAATCTTCGAACGTCCATTCTAGAGCCAGGATCAGCCCAAAGCAAGTGAGATGAATAGAAAGGAAAAAAGGGAATGTGCAAAATAGAATGATCATACGTGCTTGCATCCATTTTTCTTCATCTGATTTACTTGTTGTTCATGTAAATAGTATCTTTTGTTTACGATATATGGATTTCTTTATTTTGAAAGTTTGAGTTTCAATTTATTCGCATACATATATTTTCTAAACCTTTTACTAACGTGCGTACTAAGTTGTATTGCAAGCCTCCGTGAAATATGTAATTCGCGATTTTATTGTCAAATATCATAGCTATAATAATTGTGAATAAATAGATCCAGTAGCCTTCCATACGTTGCAATATTGAAGCATTTTCAGTTTCTTTTACGGCAATTACCGTTTAGTTATGCAATGAATAGAAAATGAACTAAATTGGTAACGATTCTTGATATCGAAATATTGAAGTATGGTGGTTAAATATTTAATTTAAGCTATTTAGTTCGATTACTGTAGTTTCCTTAAAATATCTGTTTGTGACTTCGTGTCTGTAAGAGTCAAAGAAGTAACAGAAGCTCTCGACAGGAAGAAATGTAAAGGTACTATTATAGGCTTTCGTAATCTGAATCTATTCAGGCTTTTCATTTTGGAGTTTCATAGCAACTGAGACTACACCCTGGTTTTTGTACTTAACTTTGCTACGCTTCTCGTGGGGAAGGACATTTTAGAAGCCCTTACGTTAAGGTACAATTGCAACATTCGCCTGATGTTACTGAAGGGAACCAGGGGTTCCTCGTTCATGATGGGAGATAAATAGGGGCCGCGGTGGCTTAGTGGTGGAGCGCTCATCTCTGGTGCTAGGGGTTCTTGGTTCGATCCTGACTTGTGTATGTGGGATTTATGATGGACCAACACCTTCTATGTGGGTTTTCTCGGGTTTTTCTCGTTTCCCCCACTTTCTTCATTCCACCAATTATCTCATCATCATTAGTTCGTCCTGAACAAAAGTTGCCTAAAAGCCTTAAAGAAAATTTGGGGTAACGTACTTATATCCCAGTGGAAATAAGTTGCAATTCTAGTTTTCATCACGGTACCTTCGTTTTATTGTTCGTTCATCTATTAATAAAAGTGTCTATCTTATATGCAAACGTGTTGCGGACAAATACATATTGTAGCATAAAAGACAATAATCCTTAAGGAAGGAAAGGAAATTAGAAGAAATTTCTCATTTATCTGAAATGAAATGGAATATCTCAATTAGTGGTAAATTGTGTCTAATAGCTAGATTTAGACATTCTAAAATAAAAATTAATTTACTACAGAGAGAGAAAAATATCTGATCTTTTGTAAAATTAATTATTTCATGCTGTAAAACAAAAGCAACTATATTATTTTACAATTTCCAATGCAATAACGAAGATTGATCCTCTATGAAAAATCCTTAAAATGCTTTCTGGATTCACTTATTATGCAATATTTTGTAGTGAAAGATGCTATTGATTCTGAAATAGAAAGAAGAAAGAATCTCATTTATGGATTTAAACTTGTATTAAGTTTCTGACATTTTAGGTAATAAGGTCCAAGTTAGCCTATACTAGGCTGCGTTAAGCTGTTTTAACTTACGAAATTTTAAGATCCTGAGTTACTGAAAGTTTCTTATATTCCTAGTTAATATACTTTAAATCTGAGAGGTGTTGCTTTAATTTATACAGTACCGCAGTTTTTGGTGCTATTGCTAGCCAGAATAATACAATCATTTTGGATTAATTTATTACTGTAGACTGAGTACCCATTCTTCGAATTGAATTGAATTTATTTTATGGCCTTTCCGCATCTATAGCCTAAAGCCCAGATATGGTAGAGAAAAGGACGCGGGGAGGAGTCGGCCACGGTCTAACTTGAAGGTGCCATACCCAGCATTTGCTTGTAGTGACTAATGAAAACTCCTGAAGAAACCCCAGTCAGGAATGTTTGGCCGCAGTTACCAAATCCAGGAGCTTCCGAATTCGAGGCCAACGCTCTACCAAGTCTAAGGTATGGCTACTTGGTGCAATTCTTTGAGTAGAAGTCTCATAGACAGTAATCTTCATTGTGCTTAGACAGTAATGTTTGTGTTTTTCGTCACCACATGATGGTATCCGAACAGATCCGTTAGGGTGTGGAATGCAGCGGTTCGGAGCACATAGAAAATCTGTAAGTCCGTTTACAATATTAATTACCTAAATTATCTTGAGCTCAAGAAATAAAATTGTATTCATGATTCGTATGAGAAGTGGAAATTTAATGGGCAGTCTTTGCTTAAAAGTGGACTTTTAAATTATGATGATTGTAGTGTGATTAAAATTTACCTTTGGAATATACGACGGCAAGTTCTTTAAGGTAGGTTAAACGCTCTCCATTTATCTCGATCTTGCTATTGCTTCTTCGTGCACCATACCGTCGCTTGAACCATACTGTCAATCGCATCCTTTAGTAGACAGTCTATGAGTAATCAGTATCTTAACCTGTCCTCATTTTTTCTTTGTCGTTTCCAGTATTGTTCGTCTCTTGCCAACTTTGTCAACACTTCATCATTGTACATCTTCTTTGTTCAGATGGATTTTCTTATTGCTCGATCAGCATAAGAACGTATTCGAAGTGAAAAGGAGAAACTATGGAAGTGTTTACACTATTGAACTATTTATTAGTTTCTTATAAGATAAAAATTAATTTTATGGGCGATAACAGCACTGTGGCTTACGCCCGTCCCGTTTAGTTTCTTATGCAAGATGTTTTATAGTTATTTTAATGTAATACTTATGGTGTTATATAGAGCCTATAACAAGAATTAGTCTATTTGAATGTGTATATACGAGGATTGTGCAGTCAGCGCTAATTGTTTGTACTCATTCGTCTTTTTCATGATGACAAAGAACACTACGTACAAGGTTTTAGACATATTAAAAAGTTAAAGGCAATTTCAATTTAATGATGTAATTCCATGATTAATTAAGTGTCCATTGAATTCCTAAAACTCAGTTAAGGATAAAGGTAGACTTTACCCTAAGGTGGTATAAAGCAGTGGTCGAAGTGAGGCGGTATGCACCGGTATGGCATACCGGCTCTGGTTTTTAAGAGCTAAACGCATACCGTTACTGAAACACATGCTATATGTGTTCTTATCAATTTCTGATTTGTCTAGGTAAATAATAGGAAAACATACCATCTCTGTTTCTTTCCCACTTCGAACACTGGTATAAAGGCTAAAAATATAGTTTTGGAATACATTTGGGAGTATTTTACATGTTCCACTGTCAAGAGCTCTAATAGGTAGTAATATTGTCTAGTTTGAACTCTAGAAGCTTGATGAATAGTCTGTTAAGTTTGTCATTTTTCTTTGCCATTGCGTGAATGGAGTGATATTTGTGGGTGAGTACATGAAAGTGGAACCATGTCAACAATAGCTGTTCTCTATATCTGCCTTCGTAATTTTTGTGGAGTTTCAATAATTTGGAGTCTATAAAGAGAGGACGAATTCACTCAAATGAAGTGAAAATATCTCTAGCATTAAAGTGTAAATCCAAAGTAGCAAAGGCGTTGCGTTAGAAACAGATTACTTGAATGCATTTTAAGTCTCTCTCTCTCACTCTCTCTCTCTCTCTCTTTATTATATATCTGCCTTTGCCCTCTCAACGGGTCACCTACCGGCCACTTACATTAATTAACTTTTCCTCTCGGAAAACCAAACGTTGCGAAAATCCCCTCAGTCTCTACCATTTCAGAGATAATAATCGAACGAAATAGAATTCTAATGCCTGGTAATCGGAATTCCGTTATCCCTGGGATATGGTAATGAGTCTCGCATACGGTGGGATGTTCCATTTGCCACCAAATCTCAACTCATCTAGGTGCATTTTGTATTATCACTTAAACGTACTCTTCTCACTCCCTGTGTACATGTATGTGTGTGTGTGTAAGTTCCACTGTTGTGGATTAATATTCCATTTTGGAGTTTTCTATGAGTGGAGGTTCTGTGAAAAGTGGATTTTTCCCCTCCATATCTATGAAATCCCTCCAATGCGAGTGTTAATCTCTTTGTGTTACGTGTATGTGTTTCACGAATAATTAGAAATAGTGGAATGTCTGAACAAAAAGGTTAAATTTCGTTGGAATATGTAGATCCCTCCCTCGTGTCTTTCGTTCATTTATATATGTGTGTGTGTGTGTCTGTCTGTATGTCTTCCCCCTCTCTCTCTGTATGGGGGGGAAGGTGTCAAAAGTGAGTGATTAGTTTGTATGTACTGCAGCTCTTTTTGGTTTGTTATTCGCCAGTTAGTTAAAAGAAACTTGTACAATTACTTTCATAATATTGTTGCTTTAAAATGTGTCATTCTAAACAAACGTGTCCCACCTTGTTTAAAGACATGTACAAACACCGAAATGTTAAAATTTCTATACTGTTTGCTACCTTCTGTGATTAACTATATGTATATCTTGTGTGTTTGTTATCCCACTTCTCTTCGCCACAAAGTTTTTTTTTTTTTTTTAAATTCTGTTCAAAGGTACTGCGCCAAATTATAGCAAGTAGGTATGGGACGGATTTAATGTTTCGTTGGTGCAGCTAGATCATACAAGCAAATTTGATCGAAAGTTATGGAAACTTGAAAATTATAGTAATATTTCCTTCACTTTTAAGTACAGAATGTTGTAGTACTAAGAGTAAATTACCGGTAATAATAGGGAGTGTGTTTGGTAGTAAAAGTAAAAAGGTAAAGCTGAGAGGCAGCAACTCCTGTGTTTGGTATTAGAGGAAATAATTAACGCCAGTATGAATCATTGTGTACTTGGTAGAATAAGTGAGCGCCTCCGTTCATGAAAAGTAGCAACCTGACTGCTATAACAAACTTCGATGTTGTTAATCTGGTCTTCAGTTCCCAAGAGAAATCTTTTGGAACTTTAATGCTTCTTTCCTCTTATTAGCCCACCCGTATGAACGTCAGTGAATAAGGGAAGATATAGAATTTGTCCTGTCTACCCCGCTTAATTCTCAGCAACTACAAGTCCGAATGAGTTGAGCCATACACCGTTGGATTCATGATCTCAAACGGTTGGGAAAATTATGACCTTGACTCTAAAACTGACAGGTCCTTTTCATTTGGATAATTTTCTCCAGTTGTCCTATCTATTTTTACATGGTCTGTTTGTCCATAGATCTCAGTTACTACAAGTTACATAGTGATGAACAATACGCATTACCGTTGGATTCGTCATGATCTGAAACGGTGGAGAAAATTATAAGTTTGACTCTAAAACTGGCAGGTTCTTTTGAATCGCTTAGTATTCTCCAGTTATGCTCCTCCTAGGTCTCAGTAAGTACAAGTCCGACAGAAATACACCGTTGGGTTCGTCATGGACTGAAACGGTAAGGAAAACTATGAATGTGACTCTAAAACTGGCAGGTCCTTTTCATACGCTTAGTATTCTTCATTTATGCTCCTCCTAGATCTCAGTAACAACAAGTCCCACAGTGATGAGCCATACACCATTGGATTAGTAATGGCCTGAAACTGTGGAATAACCAGTAACTTTGACCATAAAACTGGCATGTCCTTTTCAGCCGCTTAGTATCGTAATGTTCCTATGGATTATCGGAAAGCTTAATGGGTAGAACGAAACTATACACGGGATTGTGTTTTCTCCCAAAACCAGTTTACTATTAAAATATGTAGCTATTTGGGATTCTCCCGTTACATTTCCTCAGCCATAATTATTTCAATGTATGTAATCACAAATACACCAGTTTATAGCCACCAAACAAACTATGTGAAAACATCGAAAGTAAAAACACGAATGCTATGATTGTACTATTTTGTAAGTTTTATTCTTGTGAACGTACTCTGTTTTATGAAGTTGAATCATTTCCTCTAAAAGATCAGTTAAAAAGAAGTCTCTCTCTCTATATATATCTCTCTCTATCTTTCTTTCTTTCTCTCGCTTTCACACACATACACACACACACGCATTTATGTACAAAGTTTAAAAAGCACGAGTAAGCCAATCGTAAGTTACACATTTATTAAAAACAATTTTATTTTTTAAAAATACCGAACAAATCGAGAAAAACACTGAAATTTTGAAAAGCGACTCATCTAACATTAACATTAATGAAATGAACTATTTCAGTTTTAAGCTAATTCTTTTAGGAAAGATATTTGAAGGTCACTAACTTAAGCCGGCATAGCACAGGATTTCAAATTTCTCATCAATAACAATATTTTCAAATTATTGATTACTTAATTTGATAGATATTCTAAAGAATTATCCAACCCATTTTCTAAAATGCTATTATTGATTGTGATTTGTCCATTATTATTTTTTTTTTTTAATGAGCCTGATTACCAACCGCTTTCAAAGCGAATCTGAATTTGAATTTTTGAAAGGTCTTTTGATAATTTTAGCTCAAGCCGAATTCAGAATGGATGATGCCGGGAGAATTCAGAACAGAAAGTTTACCTAGCAAACCTTTTCTTCGAGAATTCTTGCACATATATTACCTATTAATGCTTGTTAAAATATGCTATTTCTGTAATATTCGACATCCAACACAAGATTTGATAAAAGTGCTATTAGTCTCGGTTTTAAATTTATCTGAATTATTGAAGGTCCTCTTTGCTGATAATGTTATACCATCTCAGCTTTTGTGATTTCAAATTATCTAATAGTCGTTGATCACACCACATTAATTTCTATTGTAATGAACAACGAGCTCTAACATGCCAGGCATGTGATGATCCTGACTATTCAAAGATGTTGGATATGTTAGTGTCCGGCGTTACTGCTGATTCAACACAATATTAGTAATATCTCCGAAATCACACAACAAACGGTGTTAACACAGTCAATTTTTGCAGTTTACCAAATTCACCAATTATGGAAAGGTGGAAATTTCCAGGCACCTATAGGTACTTATCCGAAACCTTATTTCCTGTTACTGTTAAAAAAATTGTTCTTAGTTCACATTCCATTAAATAAATTGGAAAATTATGATGATTTCAATTTTATTTTATGTTTGAAATTATTTTATATCGTTCAGCAAGTTCTCCCCTAGAAAATAGGAAGGAAATAAGGTTTCGGGAAGTATAGGTGCCTGGGAATGTTCGCCTTTCCATAATTGGCGAATTTGGTACACTGCAAAATTTGACTGTGTTAAGTAAACACTTTCCGGTGTCCCGAGGATACCACCACTTTATTTTTGTTAACACCATTTCTTGTGTGATTTCGCTGATTCACGCTATGATATTACTAATATTGTGTTGGATCAGCATTAAAATCACATCCGTTGTTTGAATCACCGAAGTCAACATTTAGTTGTGTTGATTTTACACAAACAAGTGATGGTCGCCCTGGGACACCAAAAAGTGTTCAAAAAAGCCATATATTGCTGTGTACTTTTTTGCTTGGCCATTATAAACGATAGTGCTACTAGAAGTAGAAAAGCCTAACTAACCAGAAAATGATGTTTAATAAAATTATATGCTCATAAATTAATTTTATCGTGAGAAAATAGTAAACTGTAGTCTAATGAACGTTCTGTAATCATATGTAATAAATAAATGAGTGCAACTTGCTCCTCTTCATGATTCATCTGTAAATTTCTTCCAGATCTGCGACAGTGACGCACACACACACACACACACACACACACACACACATATATATATATATATATATATATATATATATATATATGCGCGTTTGTATGTTCTGTTGACCACCCTCGTTGGCCTAGTCGTTAGCGTGTCTGACTACGGATTGAGGGGTCCCGGGCGATCACAGTGAGAGCTTAGGCTTTCCTCTCCCAACCCGTCTGGTCAGCGTGGGAGCAGTAGACCAATCTCCTCCCTCTGGGGAGAGGCCTTATCCAGTAGTGGATCGAATATGGCTGTGATTTATTTACTATTTTATGTTCTCTTAATATTGCCCCCTCGCCCTTGGGAAAATTCCTGGCCCTTGTGTGGAACTACACATGTTTTGAAATTCCTTCGAAGGGACTCTTTCTTGTTTTGATATAAACATTCACTTTCCGAAATTTGCGCCATTATTTCAGGGAAAGGCAAAAGTCGCCCGTAGACTAGGAATCAAACTCCAAAACTCAGAACCACAATACACTACATTTAACATTATAAGATAAATGCTAAACTCACTACTTGTATGCTTGTGTGTCAGAATCAGAACAAGAAATGTGTTTATTTAAGGTCAGTGACATATGAGCTGTTTTTTCACTCCCTCAGTATCAGTGCTCTCAAATCATCATTCTGGCACAAATCTTTGCAAGGCCGTGGATGGATTCTTTTTTCCATTTGTTTCAATCTGCGACGCAGATACAAACGGTTTGATGCTTTGTTCGTTCAATTTATACGAGTCGTTATTTCGTTGATGGAAGTTACAATTCTATCATCAAGGAGTATTTATTCATTGTAAAAAGTTCCGCATTGATTCGAGTTTGAGTTCGTGCGAACTGGTTACTGTATTCACATTGATATATTGTATTCTTGAGTATACAATATATTAATGTTAAAGTAAATCTGTCCGAGTAGGTACACTTTATATTTTGAAGAGAGATCCAGAATTTTCGTATTCAAAAATATAATAATCCTGTTGTGTCACTACCATTTGTCAGATAATTCGGAACCGGGTAGCATATTACATATTTATAGATCTATCTTGTAGTGGAACATGTTATTGTGCGAGGGAAGCATTCATGTGCGCGACGAAACGAAATTTTCCGCAGGAGTACGTGCAAATATTACTCCTTGAATATTGAAGTAGATTAAAAATAAAAGAAACGTTACGGAAATAGCGGAATTCTCTTAATAACATCTGTACTGGACAGAGCACATACTGTGAAAAGTACCAAAAAATCGCCAGTATTAATCATGCCCTGTCATGTGCGTGCTCCAAGAGTGCTCTGTCTCCATTGTTGATAATGTGGTACTGTGACAGTTGTTAAAGAACTGGCGAGATCCAGCTTTGCGTGAGCTAGCATCAGAGATGAACACCTCTCATACCACCAAAATACCCATATCTGCACCTTTGGGTATACTTGTAAAATAGAAATGGATACCCACCCATTTTCGCCAAGACAATACTTGTCTGTAGGTTGCCTTACGAACGCAGCGGAAGCTGCAGGCGTTAGGTTAGGAAATTCCCTGCCATTCATCGTACTTACCGAGAATCTCCCATCCGATCTTTCTCCAGCTTCAATGGTGGGAAGAACTTTCGAAATGTAAAGAGGTGCTTAAATGACTTCTTCCCTTCACGCCCACCAGAGTTGTTCAATGGAATCTGCAACCTCGTTCAACGATGCTGAAAGTGTATCAGAGCGAATGGAGATTTAGTAGCTGATTAGTCGGAATGCTGTCGACCAGACATTTGACTTTTTAAAAGTAGTTTATATATATTTTACAACGTGTATTATAGGTTTTATGACATATGTATTATATGTTTGTTTTTCACTTTTTGAAGGCCTTATTTTTTTCTGAATTGCGTAACCAACTAGTGCTTTAAACGGGTCGAGTTCAACCTCATCCGGTCCGTGGCCCGAAGAAGTTCTACCCAACCAAATCCGTGAGCTAACTCAGTAGGAACTGAACCTATTCCTTTGTGACTACTGTACCCAAATCACTGGACACTTGTACAGGGTCTTTAAAATGATTATCATAAATTGAAAGGTGAATTCCTCAGACTGAAGCAAGACGAAATAAACACATGTAAGAAATGTCGAAGCATTTGAAAATTCAGAGCTAAAGGCACGGTCTCTTCTGTTGTAAAAAAGTAATTCGTTGCTTTTGTTACAGCTGTGAATAAGAATTTGATTCGTAGCTGATGAGAATGTTCCACTGAGTCCTTAAAGCCATGCAATATATGTACCGTAGTTTTTATTGTAATTTACATGATTTTCCCATCATCTTGTGAGTGTTGGGGAAAATACTGTGCTATCTATTGGACTAAATTATATCTTTTGTCTTTGGATTTATGGTACAAGCATGTTCGTACTATCATTCTGTCTTACGTTTACTCCTCGTCTCATTCGCTTCTTCAGTGTTTGGTTACACATACATTGTAACCCTTTGTCAATCGGGTTACGCTTGACAGAGAACATTTATAATGCATCTTTTTCGTGTTTTTTCTATTTAAGCAATGTTATATTTGTGTTTTCTATCCAAGCAGTGCTATAGTATAGTCAATGCTAGAACTGACTACGTATGAAAGTATGATCTGGACAAGGCTATTACAGACTTATTGTCTAAAATGGAGTATTTCAATGATTCAGACATTCAGATAAAGATGGGAAAACCAAAAATCAATAAGACAGAAGAAGAAGAAGAAGAAAATAAAACAAGATGTAAGATAAATTGCTCGCGTGGTAACAACTCATCACGTGTCGTAGAAAGGGATTCTGCTTCAGGCAATTCGTTTTCTGCTCAGGAGGAAGTTGATTCTATGCAACAAGTAGTAATGCAGATTATAGAAAAGTCCAGTAACCAAAAAAAGTTGCTCATTAACTTTCTAAGATTTTTAGGCACTTTACCTGACAATTTACCTTCTGATAACTTGGAGGGCATCAACAAAGTTACTAGTCAGTGCACCACTCTACTTCAACAAATTCTTTCTTTATTGAAAGAACTTGAGGAAACTTTAAAAAAAAAAAACGCACGCTCATTTCCAATATTTTCAAAACTTTTAGTTTTTCATGAGCAAAATCATTCAGTGGAATTTACAGTACTTTCAGTCTAAGAAACCCCATTACATCTTTTAGACCTAATGAATACAGAAAAACCTGATGTCTTGTAGCTGAATCTAGGTAAAAATGGCAGGGGAAAATATGGCAGGCGGAAAAAATGGCAGGGTGGAAAATATGGCAGGCGGAAAAAATGGCAGGTGGAAAATATGGCAGGGTAAATGTGATGTAATAAATATTTCTATACAAGGATGCTTCTTCCACCTAAGACAAAGTACATATCACAAAATTCAAGAATTGGGTTTGTCAGGAGTTTATAAAGAAGATGTACAGTTTTCTATGTTCTGCAACCAAATTGATTCACTGGCGTTCCTGCCATGTGAGGATGTATTGCAGGGCATGGAATGATTAAAGCAGATAGCTCCTCCAGAAGCAGAAGAGCTAGTACATTATTTTGATTCAACGTATGTATCCGGCTCATACAGGAGGGTGGGAGGGAAAGAAACTCTGAGAGTAAGACGCATTCCGCCACGGTTTCCTCCCCAAAATTGGAATGTACATCAGGCTACCCTTGGGGACAACTCACGTACTAATAATTTATGCGAGGGTTGGAACAATATGTTTTCCAGTCTTATTGGTTACAACCATCCAACAATTTGGAAGTTAGTGGAGTGCCTGCAACAGGACTGCGCGGCAGTGGAGACAGTCATCTTGCAGTATAAAAGAGGGCAAGTACCGAAAAAGAAGACAAAGCGAGTGTATGTTGATTTG
>JAGDQP010019582.1:0-34652 GCA_022664845.1 Lepisma saccharinum
GGGTCCAAGAGTGATTCGGTTAAACGAAAATTCGGTTAGGCTAGAAACATAGTGATTGACATACTGTAGTTTGGTATTGTACAACACGTTAAAAGAGCAACTTATTTTAAAATAAACAATTTTTCAAACATAGGCCTACCACTGTAATGTTAAAGTACAATACAGTACAGTACATGCTACTGAATTTACAAAGAACTTTAAAAAAAACAGTGTCTTTTCTTATTTTCGGCTTTCATTATTGACCGTAAGAGTACCCGTTGCCTACTCTATTATACCGGGTGAGCGAATTACCTATAGAACGTTACCGGCGAGGCCGCTTTTAAGTTCCATAGACGTGCAGATTTTGCAACTGGGCGTCAGACGGAATGTTGCGCTAGAGTGCTAGAATGTTGAAACTTGCAACGTTTGTTCCTTTTCTCCCCCTTACCTCACAACTTAAGGCGCTACGACGACAAACGCATTTTACCGGTATTTCTTCACTATATATGCACTCCAATACCCATATCATGAAAATCACTCTACGCATCACTTTTAATTGCTTTTCCCACTTGGAATCTTCGCTAACGATCTCTCTTACGTCGCAGTATTTATGCATTTTGAAATTCTCGACACTTCAATGACATAGGGCTACGTTAGGCTAGAAAAGTCAGATTGTTTTTTAAACTTGTCATTTAAAATTCTTCACATTTGACTGACATAGGGTTAGTGTGGTTACGTGTGCTTAGGTTAAATGAGGTGAGGTGTGGTTAGGTTAGTTTAGGTTAGGTTAGGTCAGGTTAGGTTAGTTTAGGTTATATTAGGTTAGCTTAGGTTAGGTTAGTTTAGGATAGATTTAAGTTAGGTTAATTCAGGTTAGGTTCTGTAGGTTAGATTAAGTTAGAATAGATTAGGTTAGGCTAGGTTAGTTTAGGTTAGGTTGGTTCAGGTTAGGTTACATTATCCCTGGTACACTATACAATGCAAGTCATATTTAATAGGCGTTCATTTTTGTAAGAATTTGTCCAATTTACGAAACTGGCCTGCAACTGAACTATCTGTAAAATATGAAAAATTACCACATTGTGATGGGTTTGCAGTATTTCCTCTCTTGCACTGCTATTCCTCTTAAGATATATATTATTCATTTGTGTTTAAGACAATGAGAGTGAGTTAGACGCCCACTTATGTTTTAAGTCCACACATGCTCTGTAGGGTAAATAACGTTTAGCATATACCGTGTCTTTTATGATTTGTAACATTGTGTTGATCACATTGCATTGAATTCAAGGGGTCGTGTGTTCCAATTCGGTGTACTGTATTTATCCGGTGACAGAAGCTATCTAAGTAAGTAATAAACACCGACCAAGTAAACGTCTTCAAAGTAGCATTGTGAATATACTTTTTTTAATGACAGGAACTCTTCTGGCGTCCGTGAAACAACTTGGGGATAGAAATTTTCATGTCATTTTTGCAGTATCGTTACTCCGTTACCGGACCTGGATGGGACATTTAAAGAAATTATGAATTCGTTGCTGTCCGGTGGACATCTCTATACAGGTCCTATAAATGTACGTTGCTGACCTAAAAAGGGCATCCGTAGAATGTCGAAAAGTCGTACTTACGGATGTCCGATGACATCCGTATTTGTCCTTTAAATGCCCATTGCTGACCTAAAAAGGACGCCCATAGAATGTCCAAAAACCTTGTGTACGGATGTCCGATGGATATCCATATTTGTCCTTCAAATGTCCGTTGCGGATCTAAAAAGGGCGTCCGTAGAATGTCCTAAAACTTTGCGTACGGATGTCCGATGGACATCCGTACATCTCCTATAAATGTCCCTTTCGTACCTAAAAGGACGTCCGTCGGATGTCTACAGGAGTTGCGTATGGATGTCCTACGGACATCCATTGGACATCCGCGGGATCTTTTTCGGACATCCTATGGACATCCGACATGTCCGCCAAGGAGATCCTAAGGATATCCATGGGATGTCCGTGTGTTGTCTGGGCCATACCGACCTTTACCTTAATGGAAACAGTTTTCACCATAAATCGCAGCGCAATACAGTCATCAGCACACTTGCACTTAGAGCAAAAACCATCTCAGACCAAGAAAGCCTCCCTAGTGAACTGGCACATCTCAAGAAGACCTTACTGCAGAATGGATACAAGAAAGATGACATTCGTTTGGTCCTAAAAGGACCTTTTCCAGCAAGAAGAAGACCATCCCAGAAACTGAAGATCCTGTCAATATTGCAGTCCTGCCCTACACTGGTAAACTTTCTGGAAAGCTTGCAAGAATCCTGAGGAGACACAACATCAAAACCATTCACAGACCGCCGTCAAAAATCAGAAACCTACTTCGTCCAGTTAAAGACGACTTGGGTCTTAAGACACCAGGAGTATACTGCATTCCTTGTGAATGCGGAAAAACATACATAGGACAAACAGGACGGACAGTAGAACATCGATGCAAGGAGCATGAAAGATACATCAAGCTATTTTATCCGGAGAAATCAGGCCTGGCAGAACACAGCATAACAGAAAAACATAGAATTTTATTTTCTGACACTAAAATTATCTCAAAGAGCTCCAATTACTGGGATAGGATAATAAAAGAATCTCTTGCCATACTACAAGAACGTAATAATGTCAACAGAGATACAGGATTTCAACTTAGTCGGACTTGGACACCAGTCATAAAGAAAACATACATGAAAACGACCAATCAGCGTCAAGCTATAGGCCAACCAATCAGAGACACAGATTCTTAAGCTCCGCCCCCTACCGTTACTATATATAGTACACATGAACTGGTCTCAGTATACTTGCCCTGAAGATGAGAACAATGTCTGTTCTTGAAACGTCGGCTCTATCGTCGGACTTCACCTGGCTGATATCCCGAGAACATCTGTATAATATCATATACTTTGTTTTCTTTTCTTTACATCTCTATAAGCTTTTCAGTATTGGAAAAAGTACAAAATATGATTTACCTGTTAATGGGATTTATCCATTGCATTTTTACATACCTTTCGCGGTAAGGATTTTTAGTTCCGACAAAATGCCTTGATCAATCTTCTCCATACCTCATTGCTCGTTTTTGTCGCTTCATCTGTCTTTGTTGGGTCGAAGTACTGTTTATCGAAGAAGTGCACTGTTACTTCTTCAGTCCTTTTGTTGTTATTGGAGTTTCCAGCAGCGATTAATGACGTTGTGTACTTCTTTGCCATTTCAAGCCATGTTCTTCTCGTTTCGGAGGTTTGTTCCCAGATCTTGCAGCGCTGGACAGACTGCAGCCCAACAGTTTCTCCAGAGGTAGGGTCCTATAACACGACCATATTGTCATTGATCACCTTTCTACAGAGGTAAGGGCCTCTGTACCACTCGAACCGTTTCCTGATCTTCTTGTCGACAAGGCTACTGGTGTTATACTGCCGCAGGAACACTAAATCATTAAGTTTAACCTTCCACCTGGAATGTTGGCCTTGGTTCAAGGCTTGATTTCCATTCTATATTTTTCCTTTCGCTTGATGTTTTCATTCGAACAGCTGCTAGTAAGATAAAAAGTATATGTTGGCTGCAATACCTGTGTGGCCATAAGAAAGCTTCTTGCTGTGGCAATGAAAGAGTCTTGTCACAACTTTTACAGGATTTTCCCTTCAGTCACACCAGGGAAATACCGGAATGGTACCTAAAAACCAAGAACGCGATCAACTACCTTTCAACATCTCCCTCACCCTGTGGCGGTCTGGGTATAATGCTCATTAACAAAGGTCAGTATTCCGATTAATTGAGTTCATCAGAATGTGCTGTCACTGTCTTATTCTATGCATATTCACACCAGCGTTGGCAGAATAATAACAAAGAAGATTATTGAGATATTAGTCATTATAATCTGTTTACTTTTAGGAATCTCTGACTCTGGCTGGAATAGAGATGGGGAGAATTCGAAGGATAGTGGCCAAGGCCTTAAGGTTCTATCCTGGCATTCGCCTGGTGAAACTAAGAGAAACATTGGAAAAACTCAGTGAGGATGATTGGCCGCGGGGTTCGAATCCGCATACCTACTTTCGAGTCAACTGATTTAGTGAGTGTATCACTGTTTATATAGATTTTGTCCCGATAACATTCTGAGCCTAGGATGCCTAAAATCCATAAATCAATTCAATTCATGATGATTGAGACTCCTTCATAAGATAGATGCCATTCCTCAGATGGTAGAGTAAAGGAATTAAAATCTCAGACTAACCATCCTGTTCCGATTTACTCTTTCATTCACTTCCCACCAAACGAATACAAGAATAGCGCCGTAATCAAAGCAATATCTCCCTCCTTTCCTACTACTCATTGCGGGAATAAAATATTTATTTAATGCTCTGGGAACACAAGTTACATATTGTGGGAGCTATATTATTTCGGAGAATTACACAACCATAATTTTAAAATAATTTATTGATTTGTTATTAACTTGCTAAACGAACATCTATTCAATGGACTCCAAGAGGAGTTGGACCCGTGACCATACGCATAGAAAGCTAGCGTGCTAACCTCTCGGCCACTCCGAATTCTCATAGTCTTGGTGTTAACTAGATTACACCGCTTCGGAAGTGAATATTACTTTCTCATCCTGTAAATTTTTGTATATTATTCTTTGTCCAATTGAATTGATTTAATTTAAGGCATTGAGGCATCTGAGACTTAGGCTGGGGTAGGGGAGGGTAAATAATATAGGAAGATGTCAGCCAGGGCCTAAGTTGAAGGTGCAATCCCGGCATTTGCCTGTTGTGACTAAGGAAAAACTCTGGACAAACCTCTCGGACACCAAGCCAATGCTCTACCACCGAGCTACGACTGCTCTTTTATGATTATACTTTGTGTTTTCTCTCTTCAATTGGCGTTAACGGGATTCGAACTCCCCATATTTCGGTTACTGGTACGGCATGCTAACCTCTGGAAACATCGTGTAATTACCTTAAAAGAACGGCAATGGACAATGAGCGACACAATATGTTACATTAGATTTAGACTTCTCAGTACCCTTCAAAGACCAATGTCTGACGTATGTTGCGTCATGTATTCCATACGAAAAATAGTATTTTGCACATTCCTTTCTTTAATATAAAATCAACTAACAGGTATCTTATCCTGCCCTTACATTTTCTTTCATAAAGGCCTTATATAGTGTTCCAATCATATTTTGCATTGGAAGCACTGCTTCCGAGAACGAGTTGGTCCTGTAAACACGAATGTTTTGGTGATACTAGCGCCATCACAACAGATGCATTCCAAACAGAAACAAGCTTCAACTGTCGCATAGTTTACTAACGTGGAAGAATTACATTGTATCGATCGAATGTTTAATATAGCTGTTTCCAGGTTCCAAAGTTTGAAAGATGCATTACGAAACATGCATGTGCAAGAAAGTTGCGGGAAATCGGCTTCTTCCCGACCCGACGGCAAATAACGGGCGACCGACCTAGTACATTCGGCGTGTAGATGGGAATCACTATGGAATCAAATATTTGCTGGAATTACTCGACTTATAACGTCAGCCGACCTATTACCACCCGACTACAGTTGGCACGGGGATCGCTATAAAAACATCCACTCTCATTAAAACCGAAACATCTGTTGTAGATAATTATTACAACAGATTCTCCTTGAGTCCTTGAAGTGATTCATATTAAACTAATAGACATCTCAGTACACTATTTTCAGAGAAAATGTCACGTAAAGTACCACTTTACAACCAGTGGGCCGACGGTGTCCCGGTTTCTTAACATCGATTTCAACTGCCGAATGCTTGCTGTATGATGGGCCTCTGCGGACCGGCGGTAATTGCTGACAGGATTATTCAATCAATTTATTAAAAAGTTTGAGACATGCGACATTGAAAACAGCTTAAAAGAATTTTTGAAAATGCTTATAAAGATATCATCATCCCATCAAATTCTTTAAACATTTAGCGAGTAGCTAGTTTCCGGCATCATATAAAATATTAACATCTTCACACCATTGTGATTTTCCGTACATTATATTAATTGGCTAAATTGAAAATCTTAATTTCTTTCTAAAACATGAATATTTATAGAGAAGGTAGCCTGTAATGTACCACTCTGTCTATTTTGTGTTGTATATGCAAATCTAAGTTCACAAGAATGAAAAATAAATGCATGTACTAAAATCTTTGATATTTGTGTAAAAACACGATTGTTGTTAACGTTAAACAATATAACTTAAACTACCTCAATGCGCAAGTTTTAAAACTACTGCAAAAGGTACAATATAACTGGATCCCTAATTTGTGTCATATCCTTCCCAAATTGTATCCACGTACAATTATTATACTATTACACTATTATACTATTACATAAAATCTGAAAAAATATAATAATATATTGTGAAAGAAGAAACGCGTTTGTAAAATGAAAACAATATTAAAAAATATGACCCAGAATGTCCTCACGAAACAAATACTTTCAAGTTAGATTTTAGTAACTTTAAGTACCACTAAATAAGGCTATAATAGTAATAAAATCCTTTGTGTTTACAAGGAAGAGTACAGATATTTCACTGATAGGCAACAAAAAAGCGTCTTAGACATCATTTGTTTTAACAAGAATAAAATGTGAGTAAGTGAAAACATTCTTCGTCTTAGACTTTGGTAGTTAGCAGCTAAATGCTTTTAGTTTGAAACGTCAGATATAGCAAATTCATGATTCTTCTTCCGTTTCACAATCTTGGCTAAGGTAAAACATTGTTTTTTTAATTTGAACACAAAAAATATGAATACAAACGGAACAGTTTGAACATTGTGCCATATATTCAACGTTACAAACTTCGCATATAGAACAAAACCAATCAAAATAATAGCTGAACAAAGCAATACGTTTTATTTAAAAATTAAAAACGTGTAACAGTTTCACCAACTAACTCACTACTTGGCTTCATCATACACAGTAAATTACATAAACTACACAACTTCTAGCGAGACAGCTATCTCGTTCTTGATTGGTCCTCTGCCACCCAATCCCGTAGCGACTACACAAAGTGAATTATTAATTTAAAATAATCACTGATTCCCTGTCACATCTGTTCCTACTACATCTAAGTATACAGTGCCCTCATAAAAAGCCTTGTCCTGTAGAAATTTTATAAGCAATACAACAATTAAATTAAAAAATGAATAAACAGGAAAATGAGGAACACTAAACTAAACATATTTACGCCTTACATTAACTGTACAATTTATATTTTGAGGTACTTTAATAACTTATCCGACTGTCCATCAACTTTAAGTCTCGAGTTCCAGTTCATCAGTTTTTTACCTTCCACTTCTATAAATCTGCTTCTTTCTATTTTCTGATGGTCCTTTTATCTTCCTTTCCCAGCACTTTCACTTCACTCTAATCCACTAAATGTCCCTTGTCTCTCTTATCTCTCTCCAACATAACATCATTCTTATGTTGCTTTATCCTCTCTCTTAACCTCTTTCCCGTTTCCCTCACATAGCCCATTTCACAATCACTAAACTGGATTCTATAAATCACTCCTTTTTCTCCATCATTCCCTTCTCCTCTCTTTCTTCGCTTTTCTCCTCCCATTCCTTATCACCTCAAGTAGCCTCTTACTTCCTTTCCTGTACATTGAAATACCTCCCACCTTCTTGAACATTCTCTTTATCACTTCTGTTTCCTATCATATACGCTCTATCCCCACCACAGCTTCTTCTCCTCTTCTCCATTGTCCTTTTGTCCCGCTCTTTCTTCTTTGTTTCTTTGTCTCTCTTTTCCTTCTGTATTTCAACCTCCACTTACCATATCCATTTCTTCGTAACTGCTCATGAAAAACTTGTATGCCTTCCTCTGCCTTTTCTTCTTCACTGTTGATCTGCCTAGTTCTTTCTTCCATGTTGCTTATGAAGTTTCTCTTTGTTGAATAATCCACATCACTCCTAGCATGGCAATTGTTCCCGGATGAACAAGTTTTGGGTACCATTCTGTGTAAATCTCTCCTTCCTTCCTTCCTTATCCTCATATCTAAAAATATTATAGTATTATCTTTTTCCACTTCCAACTCCAGTTCTATACCTTTCTCTTTAACTTCAATTTGCTTTATAATTTTCTCCAACTGTCTTTGTGTTCTCTTCCACATCCGTAAACAATCGTCAACATTTACTAAAACACTAACTTGTCACCTCCTTTCAACCGTACCTTCTTCTCCCATTCATTCATAGCAATCTCTGCCACCACTGGACTCAACTTTCAACCTATGCTCAGTCCCTCCTTAATTCTGACCAACTTATCACCCATGAGACAATGACTAATCTTCCACACAATTCTCAGCACCTCTTTGAGCGACCCACTCCAGCCATAAATCCTACTATCCTTCATATATTCTGTTGAGACCCTCACTATGTTCTTTATTCTTAATCTCGGGCTACACTGAACACTTAGCTCTCATATTTAGCTCTCATCTACCTTACTCCGCTCAGCCTTCTTTTTAATTCCACCATCCATTTTTAACTGTTTAGCCGATATTTACATGAAATATTTTTTTCTCACTAGCTTTTAACCTATAATGAACGAAAATGAAATCCATAGACCCAAACTTTTTGAAAATTTTGTATAGAAATCTTTTAAAATATCTATTTGTGGCTATTTGTACATTGCAAGCAATAGGTATGAAGACACTTGTCATGATAAAAACTCTGCAGGAGCATGTTCCAACCTTTAAGTAATGACAATAGGTGAAGGTCTACATGTGATGGTAGTATGAGAATCATGGGCGCCATCTTGAAAGCCGCCATCTTGAATTTGTCTCGAGAATTTCAAGTAGGAACAGGATCATACGATATATCATTGTGGGCTTGCTTGTTCCCAGAAAGTCAAATATAAAGACATTTTACAAATACGCTTATTTGTTTAGGAGATAGAAATTCTAGAAATTACAATTTGGCATCCTATAACATGTGCTCATTTTGTTGGCAATATTGGTGGGCACACAAAACCAATCGTTTTTAAAATCCACAGCAACGAATCCAGCATAACTGCACAATCGTTGAGCCCGGTGTTACCCAGTGCACATGTAGCACTCTTGTGCGAGTGACTCGTAAGGCTATTCGGTCGGAACACGTGAGTACATAGCACACCTATGTTTTGGCTCAGTTGAAACTTTTAGTTTACTTATATTTTTAAGAAATTTTTATTCAATTTTACCTACTTTTTATCCAATTTTTAATATTTTTTATCCATTCATCTACATTTTCATAAAGGTGAGCAAAACACATAAAAATTAAAATTTTATAAAGAATTTAGAAAATGAAAATATAATAAAAACAATAAAGAATTATTTAAATATTTTGAGAATAAGTTCAGGTGTCAGAATTATTTTACCTAAATTTAATTCGAAAACAACATAATACTTTTATAAATTTACAGATTTGACAAACTATGTTATTTTATCTAAATTTAATTCGAAAACAACTTAATACTTTAGAAATTAAAAAAATGATAAAAAATAAAATATTTTATAAAAAGCTGGTAAATTTCAATAAAAATTTTTAAAAAATGCAAGTGAACTAAAAATTTCAACTGAGTCAAAACACATGTGTGCTATCTACTTGGTGGTAAAGAATTTACAAAGCGGAAACATAATGAAAACAGTAAAAAATTATTTATGAATTAAGTTAAGGGAGATAATGACAAAATAACAAAAATTATAACAGGATTATAATTTAATGTTTGCAAAGAACTAATTATAAATATTGCTTGCTGGATATATGCAAAACAAATATATAAAAGACACCACCTTTCCTCTGTTTTTCTCATCCATGAGTTGGAACCCGGCTCATTTAAAAGGTGGTGAAAAATTTAGAGTAGAAGAGAACCCAATTGGA
The DNA here is from genome assembly GCA_022664845.1 of Lepisma saccharinum. Lineage (NCBI taxonomy): Eukaryota > Metazoa > Arthropoda > Insecta > Zygentoma > Lepismatidae > Lepisma > Lepisma saccharinum. The sequence continues at coordinate 9,883 of JAGDQP010019582.1, forward strand.
AGAAAAAAAAGTTTTGTTATATATCTTAGTAAAAACTTTGGTAAACTTTAGTTTTATATGGGCCAGTTTAGTAACTTTGGACTTCGGCCCGTCACCATTTGCCTTTAGCTGTTAAGTGTTAAAATCCACACCCATGCCCCTGCTGGGACTCGAACCCGGGACCGTTGAGTCGATAGCCTACCGCCGCAGACCGCTCGACCACCCGGCCGGCATATATCTTCGTGTTTCACCATATTATGACTATTAAATTCACAAGGGCTCTAATACGTAAGAAATTGAAGAAATTGAATTAATAAAGATGGAATTTTAATCTCGTGAAGTTTATTATCAATTTTTATTCATAGAGAAGGGATGGCTACTCCAAAGTAGAGAATGAACCCACAAACTACAAATAAGCAAAATATTTAAAATACTGTTAAAAATGTTAAAGGTTTACGGAGCTTTACGCCCACGCTAAGGAAATGTGTTTTAACAAAGATTTAAATGTGTGAATACTCATGCTGAAATCTTATTAAAACTTCCCACTGAATAGAAAATATATGTTTAAGAAATTCTTTCCAATTATTTTCATTTAATATTAAATCAATTCCATTTGTTACTTTGAAAGCAATACATTCGCATACAATTAAATCTAAATTATGTGCAAGTATAGCTTTGGGTTTGGTTGTTTATTTCTATTTCAATCAATTGAGTACAGGTGGCTAAGAAACTAATTCAATTTATCAGAACTTAAAATTAAGTAACACTGACCTACTTCTAAAATAAACTCTACATTTTCTTGAAATCCTCAAATAGTAATATTAAAATTTCTGTTAAGGTAAGTTTGGTTTCAGGACTCATTTATCAAGAACGACTCATTTTCAGGACTCATTTATCAATTACATGAACGACGATATGGGATTACAGAACTGGAATGTTTGGCTACAGTGTATGTTATTGAGAAATTTCAATTATACGGTGTATCTCAAAGGTATCTTTTCCGTGGTTTACACTTATCATAAGTGTTTAAAATGGTTAATCGATGAGAAGATGTGGAATACCAGAATTTTTAGATGGGCAATGAAGTTGCAAGAATAAAATTTTGAGGCAAAGTCGATTGCAGGACATACGAATCGTATAGCGGATGGATTAAGTCGAGCACCGTATGACAGTAAAGTACACAATCATTATGTAAGTGAAATTATTAATATTTCTAGAGAATTGCAATTTAATTATGAGGGAGATAATACGTATGAAGAATTAATCGAGCAATTGAAGATAAAAGAGTAAGTGGTGAAAAATGGTGGGAACTACAAGATAGAAGGTAATGTGTTATGAACCAAACGTCGGAAGAAAAAGAAATGGAATATTGTTGTACCAGAAAGAAGTATTAACGTTATTTTGTTTAAATATCATTACAATAAGGGTCATTTTGGGATTAAACGTATTTTGAAAAGTATTATACGTTATTTGTATTGGAATCAAATGAAGAAACATGTGCGAGATTATGTAAATAACTAGAATTTTGATAGGGACAAAACCGGATTTGCGGGGACTTTATCGTAAGGAATTTCATGTAATTGCAAAGAAACCTTTGAATATGATATCGATAGATTTAATTCGGAAATTGCCTAAGTCACAAGGATATTCACTCATTTTATCGATTGTAGAAATAGCATCTAAATTTCTTATGTTATATGCGTTGCGAAATGCTGTGACAAGGGAGGTAATTCGACGAATGGAAGATTATTTTCAACGTTATGGTACGCCAAAGCGAATTTTATCACATAATGGTTCACAGTTTATAGCCAAATTATGGATGGATTTTATGACACAACGTCACCTTGTTCATATCATGACTACAACTTATCATCCGCAGAGTAATCCTGTAGTGAGGTATAATACGGAAATTGGAAGAATTTTTAGAATACATTGTAACAAAAATCATACGCAGTGGTGTCAATATCTGCACGAAGTGGTATATTTTATAAATTAGACAGTCAGTGAATGTCATCAAGAAGCGCCACAGCAGGTGTTCCTTAATTTACCACGTTACGATTTTGTCAGTCAAGTGCTGAATATTTTTGATAATGCTGAAGTCGGAAATCACCAAATTCGTAAACGAAACTCGGACGGCATTTTAAGTTTAAAGCAAGGAGTAAATGTTGTAATGTTTTTAGTATATCGTATACAAAGTAAAGAGTTTAGAATATCGTAGAATGCATAAATTGAGTTTTGCAGTTGAACATACGATTGTTTAGTTATTTGATCTTTTTGATGGGCCGTATGTGGTAATTAAAATTCAGTCAAATGTAGCAACAATACAATCGATTGATAGAAGAGTCATGCGAAAGGAAAATGTTGGCAATCAGAAGCAGTTTTCATGAACACCAGAGAAAAAACAAGAATTGTTACAAGAATGGTTACATTATGCAACAGAACAAAATAATATGAAGGATGAGATCAAGGGGCAACAATAAATCAATTGTATATCATCTAATATAAAAGAAGTAGAAGAACAACCACCTAAGTTGTTAGTTACTACAATTAAAGTGAGTATTGCCAATTTATTGGTGCATGCTTTACTGGATACTGGAGATACGTGTTCTTTAATAGAATATGATTTTTATTTAAAATTGAAAGCTTGGCATCCGTCACTCAAATTAAATATTACTGGAACTGAAGGAGTTAAAATTACAACAGCTGATGGTAAAATGGTACGAATTAAATTAATATTGGTTGCAAATATTTAATTACATGAATTATCATACGTTAATACTGAATGGTTCGTCATTAAGAATTGTCTATATACGGTTATATTGGGTCAAAAATTGTTGAATTTATTTTCGGAGGTTCTCATTAATTTTGGGCATAAACATATTACATTGAAAAACAATACTTCCTTCAAAAAATATGAATTAAGCAGGAATATTGATCATGAATAGGATACAACAAATATTATGAGGTATTTGTGGAGAATATTACAAAATACACCGTGTTTTTCTAACATGGACAAACCACTTTACTATCTTATATGTATTTTGTTTCTAAGTGTCACCCATGAAATATCTTCCACATACATTATGTATGTGTAATTATGTTATTATATTTGAGTTGTTTTACGTCTATGTTTCATATATATATATATATATATATATATATATATATATATATATATATAGATAGATAAATAGATAGATAGATAGATATATATATATATATATAGATAGATAGATAGATAGATAGATAGATAGATAGATAGATAGATAATGCTCATAATGTAATTTCGGATAATGCACTTCTTTTAATTTAATTGTCATTTCATTATGTTGCAAAATACTCAATACCTGTTCAATTCTACACAAATGTTCCTGAAACGACAAAGAAAATCAACAAAAGTCATCAACATAAACATGTATCAAGTTACTTGTATTCAAACGAAACATGCCATTCATCATTGCAATAAACACTAACTTAGAACTAACCAATCGGAAAGGTACTGGATGATTACCTTTAAATTGATACTGATGATTTTCAAATCTGAAAACTGTATAGATAATGCTCTTTCTCATTTTTCTTTCTTTCTTTAAGGGTTGGATCCCTAAATTAGAAAAAAGACAGACAATCCGGGATATAGTCCTATTTTATTTGAATCACATGTCTGTTCTAATCCAGCTTAACGTTTCAAACTGATTCTTTTACAAAATGTTTTGTGTCATATTGTTTATCAATATATTTTTATATTAAATAGTTTTACATATAGGAAACATTAGTTTTACAATAAAATTAAAGCATTATAAATACGTTATGCAAACGTTTTTTCAATACATTTTCTTACATGTAAAAAATAATTGAATAAATAAGCAGTGTACGAATTAACGGGGGGATGAGGGAGAAATTCCCCCTGTGAGCCTGCATGTAGACCTCAGGAACTGACGAGGTTACAGATCACGACTCGCATGACGCTACAGACGACGATGGGGAAGATAGGTATGATTTGGATGGAAATTTAAATGAAGGTTTCAGCAATTATTCATTTGCGGTTGAGAGTGAAGAAGCAGCTGTTCACGAAGAAGAGGGAGGAGAAGAAACAGAAGATTAAAAATTTCTCATGCATTTGTTCGGGTTTCTTTTCTATACTACTTGTAGCCCTTTAAAGCCAATTCGCATTTTCCAATTTTTTTATGTCAAATTCGTATTTAGCACGGTCAAAAACCTTAATATACCGATTTTCTCAGTTAATCCTATCATTTTCGGAATTGGTCCGCCATATTGGATCTGCCAATTTCATTTTTTTAAATTTTTGTCAAATTCGTAATTAGCTGGGTCAAAAACTCTAATATATAGAGATTTTTGTTCAGTCAATCCTAATGTTTCCGATTTCGTTTACCATTTTGATTTTTTCCATTTTGATGTCAAATTAGTAATTAGCATGGTTAAAAACGCTAATATACCGATTTTTGTCTACATTGACCGAGATTTTTAGTTTTGGCGACGTTCTCGACGATCTGACCCACTGAGTGGCGGGAGCATGGGACTTTTCGAGCCACCAAGTTGGCAGCGCCACCACCTCTTCCATTGTCTCAAATGACGGTATTCACACGCGACTTTCCGAATCACCAGAAGCCTATTTACATACGAAAATTTTGCATTTAAAATAAACACCGAAGTAGAAAACGCCCACTTTGACACGGAAAACATCATAACCGAAGTTCAGTAATGAGTCATGACTGCAATATTTAACTGATAAAGAATATTCAAACAGAGAATTGGAGAAGATATGCTAGGAACTGTTTGTGAACATTTTTATAAACAAAGAAGGTGCCTCTCCTGCAGAGAAACATGATTTCTAAGTGCCACATTTTGTATATGCAGTAAACATTAAACAGATAGAATTTAACGATGGCATTTAGGCATTTCAGGCTCAGGCCAGGATAAGGGGAGGATAGAAGCGGGAGGTATTGGCCAAGGCCTAAGTTGAAGGTACGATCCAAGCATTTGCCTGATGTGACTATGGAAAACCCTCAGTTAGGATGGTCGGCAGCTAAGCCAATGCTCTACCACTAAGCTATCGGCACTAAGTGTAAAAATCTGTCCGGATAGGCGGCCGCTGGAATACAGTAAACATCTTGATACAAAGGTATATCGCAATGCGAAAAATAATCTTTTGCTTTGATTCGTTATCTATAAACACTAATTTTTTATTTGTATCTAAGAGGGTTTTCAGTCTTGTATCTGTCCATCATCACTTTGGAATATATGTTATGTTTAGTCTAATTTATTCATTTTGAAATCATGAAAACGTTAGATCAGTTTCTATCTGTCTGTGTGATAGTTTGTCTTCCTATTAACTTTTGTATCCAAGAACAGAAAAACATGACCATGTGAAAAGTGACATAAAAGGAGTAGCGCTATCAACATTTCGGGTGGCCCTGTCATGGTGGCACCGTGGGAACGAGGGATTATGTTGAAATGGGGTTGCTTATCCGTTTTACTGGTTTAGTTTATCAACATGAATGGAAAATCGTACTTTTATTAAGAATGTGTTTATTGAATGAATCAACTGCTAGTGCTATGAAACGTAACAGAGAGACTATTGGTTGTTCTAACACATGTACCCTAACAGAGACAAAATAATCTAGTATTAATACATTAATAACCAGCAATAAGAAATAATTTACAAATGCAATTAATTTATATCCTGAACGTTGATGCATACATATATATTATTAAAATTGTCAGTAAATCATTTTTCTTCTAGGACTCCCAAGAGTTTCCGCCCTGGAGTATCTTCGATAGGGATTTTCAAGCGCAGGAGACGCAAAATGGGTCTCAACTCAAGAGGGGTTCTTACATGACTGCCAGTAAGTTTACGGGATCAGAGAAACTCCGTATCATTCGGAACGTTACTGTAATATGTGCAGCCTTTATGATCCACTTTACTGCATTCCATGGTACAACAAATCTTCAGGGTTCCCTGAGTTCGGAAGGAGGACTAGACACAGCTTCGTCATGTTCCATTTATGCTGCTCTAGGGATAAGCAATATCTTCCTCACTGTGCCCGTACTAAAGTGGTTGGGATCTAAGTGGACGCTATGCGTATGCTTTTCGTTCTATATTCCATACATAGCAGCCCAAGTCTATCCGAGTTATTCCGTATTTATTCCAACATCACTTATGGTTGGAATAGGTGGAGGCCCTTTGTGGTGTGGACAATGTACTTACTTCAGCACAGTTGCTGATGTCTATAGTGAACTAAGCAATACTCCAACAGCTATAGTGGTAGTAAGATTTTTCGGTATATTTTACATGGCGTATCGATCTTCACAAATTTGGGGTAATTTGATATCCTGGCTAGGTAAGTTTCAATAGACTAACATCATACTTTTATGCTATGCTGCAATTATAAATCACTAGGATTATTTTGAGTACGAGTGACATATTACCATTTAGAATTTGTGCGCAAGTATCCAAATAAAATCTTTCGTGACAATGTACTATTTACATGTATAACAATACTGTGAGATTAAACAACGCAATTAGCGTATCTCCCGTTTAGTCCGATGCTAATGTTAAACCACTTTTTTTTTTTTTACGTTTAGTGACAAGGATATACACGCCTACACCCCACAACTGCGGGAGTGTCAACGTTTGGGGCTTCAAAGTGATTAGGGGCAGGAAAAGCTCGGAACGTAATATTGTGAGCTCCATGACTGGTTAGCTAGTTCGAGAAACGTATTTCGCGTAAAATTTCAGCTCAACATGACATTAAACGACCCCCTTCCTATTTTAAAAAAATCAGTCGAGATTGAATATGGCGGCCATGAAGAATACAGTCCAACACGTAGTGCCTTCCACCCAGTTCCCATTACCGTGTATTTGTCTTTGACATTCTTATCATAATGGAAGAAAAACAATTGTATAGTTCTTTTCTGCCCCATCAGTATGTTTGCATGTTTGTTGAATACCTGGGTCGGGTCACTCTAGACGTTTGGGAAAATATATTACTTCTTTCCCGCTGGTTCTTCCAGCTGTGGGAACACAGCATGAATTTTTTACATTCTTTTTTTTTTCCGGTAAGTCAATCGGTACTGCTCCAAGTGTATTAGCTTCCAGCTTCCAGTATGTGACGTTTCCCGTGTGATTAAAATTTGTATCCATAGGCGTGCGGATGTTAGCAAATAGATTTTATGTTAGTTAAAATCCCTGTTTGTATAGATACAGAAGTAACTACTTGCGTAGATCTTATCAGTATCCAAGAAAACGTCATAAATCGTTTAATACAAGTTCATAGCTGACTCTGCGTAACCTAATCTGCGCAATCATTACTGAATTTGGCTGGCTTCTTTAAAGAAAATGTCACGAGGAAGCAAACTACTCATGATTGTCATTTATTTTCTGATTCCAAACTTACCCATTCAGTACAGCGAAAATAAAGCCGTCAGATCTCTTTGAGCACCGATTCATGTGAGGTAAGTAGGGCAAGGGAAGGTTATTTAGTTTATATAGGTTATTTGGTGGGTTTTAGGTTGCTGAAAGAAATGGAAAACAAATATACTACAGTATTGATACTGGGTAAAAGGCGCTACCTCCCTAGCAGAACACATACGTTAAAAATACGTGGATTAAACTTTAGTACGGAAACGTTATTTTAACATTCTAATGTGCCGAAATGTCCGCCTGTTCAACTGTTTATTCGACGCTGAATAATGGTTGAGGAGAAAGTTAAAATCAAGAAGCGGAAGATGAAGAAACGGGTTCAGCTGGCTAAAACATAGAACGGTTGCTATCAATTTGTATACACATTTTGTTGCATTTTGTCCGTTGCTTTCATCATGATATACAGCATTAATTTTCGAATAGTAAATTATCCAACTCGCTGCTGCAGGGTTCGAAGCTGGAACGTTCCACACTCGTCGTTGGTATTTCGTTGCTTTATCCCCTCATCCTTTTTTTTTTTTAATATTTCTTGCTCTGAGCGGGCTTAAATTACTTTTACTTTAAGCCCGCTCTGTGAAGCACTGTAACTTTGTATTTTTCAATAAGAGAAAAACGCATATAAAGCGAAATTTGTGTCATAGTTGAAAACACTTCACGTTAACGTCTTATGACCGAAATTAAATATTTGTTGAAATGTAGTTTAAAATTCAATCTGTTTTCAACATTCAAATCAGAACATGTGAAATGTAGTGAATTTTATTCTATTCGCTTTAAGCATTCTTTTTAATGCAATTAACTTGGAAAGGTAATCTAGAGCACATTGGGAGGATGAGGTTGAAATTTGAAAATAAGGGTGAGTGACTGTGAGGCAGAGCGTAGAGTTGAGAGTGAGGGGTAAGTGAAGATGAGAGTAAAGTGGAGACATGAGACTGAAGATAACGGTGAAGTTCAAATGAGAACAGCTGGTGAGGGTTGAGGACAGTGACTCCGCCAGCCCCATGTGGGAGGTGTCACCCTCCTAATTCTCGACAACATCCACGATCTTTAAACTCCACTTACCTCCTCCCAATTTAACGTTACATCCCCCAAACTGAAAATCCTGCGGAAACCCTGGTTGAGGCGGCTCACGTTTTAACTTCACCATCACCCTCACGTTTTGATACAAGCTTCACACAGTCATTATCATCCTAACCCTTAATTTTACCCTCACCCTCACACCATTGTTTCAGCTTCACCTTGATTCATCCTTATCTCAAATTGTAACTTCTCCGTCATCCACACCTAAAATTAGAACTTTGTCCTCGTTCTCACCGTCACGCAGCAAGGATAATGCGAAGGTAACCAGATACCATAGCAGCTTGTAGCAAGGTTATCAGTCGCTTGTTTTGTGCTTGTGAAACTTGATATTGTATTGAACTTAATAAAGAAAACATGAAGCACACTTGTTGGAACAACATAACTGGCTCATTTGTTATAACTTACCTAATTCAAGCTTGTTGGAACAAGCAGTTATGCGAGGAAGCTTGCCAAACTTGAAATTTATTTTAATTTTGTGTCGTTGTCCTTCTGTTGTGGTCTCAGTGCCATGAAGTCCCTTCACGTACTAGGCCGTTTCACCGTAAGCTTCCTTCGTCAACTCTCACCCTTTCACTACAGACGTTCTTTTGTGATCATATGAACTAAGTATAAAGCGATTTCAAAGCGAGCTAGGGCGTGCGACTCTATGATCTGGTGACCACAGCATAGGGTTAGTGTGCTAGTGGCCCTTGTATCGATTTCCATCGAGGACAATGGAAATCGATCGAAATCGTTTTTAACAGTTTAGAAGTACGTTATTTTTTTCTTCCTTGTCCTGTGGAGCCTCTTTCAACCTTCATTCTTGTAAACTAGAGTGCTTAATTAAACCTTATTTTAACCTTTGTGACTTGATTTGCTAAGCTTGTATAAGTTGTCCCATTTGCAAAAGTAACCTTGATTTATTCCATAATTGGTATTTAGAAGTCAGTCTTCATGAGGATTAAACACCAATGATATACGTACTAGCAAATGTACGTGAAAACTAAAGTTATGGCTATTCGAATATAATTCGATGTTTTGTGGCATTTCGAACATTTGAACATTCGAATAATCTAAGATCTTTGATCATTTCAATATTGGAATCATCATGGCCTGAGCACACATTATAAAGACCATATATACATTCAAAATTCGGATTATCAGTAGAATATTATTCATTATTCGAATACTTCAAATTTTCGGAGCAATAGTTCGGAGACCACTTTAGCAAAAACTCTAGATCTCGTCCTTAGAAGTCTACCAGCTTGTGATTTTCAAATAAACAATGAAGTCACGTGAAGCATAGCGTGGTGCTCTACGAGACTCTACCAACAGCCCCATGCTCGGCTTCTTGGCTTGGAAGGAGAAAGTGTCTCTCTGCTCCGACGAGCAAATTACGCGGGCCAGGTGGAATAGAATGTTAACAGCAGTTTTGCGTAAACAGCACTTTTGCGTATGCCCACCGCTAACCAGGGGCTGCGTCCCCTGCGGCTAACGCCGCCCAGCTCCCTTCGGACGCATCGTGCCCCCCTTGCACCCACTGTGATTTATTTATATGCATTCTAGATTTTAGTAGCAATCAGTTATTTATATACATCCTAGCAAATATTAAATAATAAATGTGAACATATAAAATATATTTTGAAAGAAAAAGTGTTGTGCCGGGCGGGTTCGAACCCGGGACCTTTCATTAAAAAAACCGATGTGTTCTTTTTAATTTATTATTTTCTAACAACAAAACATATTCCAAATATCCATAACATAATTAACATGTACCTTCCCCTCTTCTGCAACAATTAACTATAAACTGATAAACAAATTATGAGTCAACTCAATATCATCTCTACTACGAGGAAACTTTTTATATTTTTTTCCCAAACTCAATACAAAACTTTATAATAGTTCGCATGATCTGCTTCATGTCTCTCTCTTGGTATACTTAAAAAATTATATAGCACTTCTTGCGTGTACCACTCAGCATCGTTTACTTCTGGTTAGTTTTCAGTATGAACAACGTAATGGCAAATAGCCACGTAAGAAATTTACGACGTGTAAGGGGGAAAACCCGGTATACTGGTTGGCGATAAATATCATTTAAATTTAAATCCCGGTAATGACATCGGGTTATACGCCAATATAATAATTTACATTTCTCCCATATTGGTTCTTTCTTCCGACATTTCACAATAATGTGGTATGTCTTCTCGTTTCCCACACCTTTGACACCTATCATCTCCTCGCATACCTTTGTTTTTTTTAAAATTGTATCCAATTTATAACATTCTACAAACATATAATGGTGTAATTATAGAAATATATGGAGAGAATTATATTTTAGGTTGACAAGATTCTGACATATTATGGGCCAGTTTTCTTCATGCATCTGTGGAATGTAGCTAAGTTGCTCTCCTGCTTTGGATGTAAAGTATAAGTAAAATGTCTTCACTAAAAAATCCTCCATAGGTATATACCCTATCACCGCATATACAAATTCCACAATGATTTCTGAAAAGATTTTTAATATCAATTGGAGTAACGTCAGCACTGTTTGTAACAGCAATTAAAAAGGTATATGATATGTTTCGGCAACGGAGATATGATCAAGGCGAAGAGAATCAGTACTGATGAGAACCTCTGCATTACATCACGTCGCAAAGGGATAGGATATCCTATACGTCCGTTAAATGAAAATTTAACATATATATTAGCATAAATCCAGCTTACTAACTGAATGAAAATATTAGAAAAATTCATAGCTCGCATAACTGAGAATCAATACCAATGGGAAGCTCTATCGTGTGCACACGAAAAGTCTGTTTTTAAAAATAAAAAAGGTATGGTTTCTCCCTTGTTTGCATACAGATCCCTTATGTTCATTAATTGAATGTAAATGGGGTTAATCTCCATAATTCAACTCTGGCTATTGTGCAAAAGTGATATTATAACACTTTTAAGTCTATTAGCAACTACTTTCATAAACCGTTTTGCGTCAGATTTCATATGTATTAATCTACAATTATTAACTGATGCTGTTTGTTTATTTTTTTAGTAACACTTTTTTCTTTAAAAGAAGTCCCCAACGTCTTAAGGAAAGGACCAAAAGGAGTTGAACACCGGCACAAGCTTTGCCACCATATAATCCTTATTTATCACCATCCAACCACCTGGAAGACCATGCCCTCCCCCACTAGAGTTCACATTGAGAGAGAGCAACGTCTTTCTCGTTTCTTGAATTGTAAAGGATTCTGTGAGAAGTGTGATATCTACTTCAGATAATTGTGGTACGTTTCTCAAGTTTAATTCTTGGAGTACATCCGCCACCGGTTCCCCCACTTTTTCAAAATATCAAACATATTGATTTCAGATTTCTTCATAGATCTCCGGAACTTTAAACACAGTACATTCGTCATCTTTAAATTCATTCAGAAAGTTCTCTTCTCTTAGAATCTCGTATCACTGTTGCCAAATTTGCCGTTTCATAAATTTCACACTTTGTCAAAGTATTTCCTTTTTGTAATCCTGTAATCTATATGACATCAACATCCGTATTTTACTTTGTATTTTACGTATTTTAGGGATCTATAATAGATCCTGCATAGCTCGTTGTTTATACGCTTGCAGTACAGATTGATAATATGCAATTGTTTCTTGTCCTCATAATATGTACGTTTCTTGCTTGTACGATTTATATTCCCGTATGAATTTATTTTTCGTACGCATCCAGTTTCAGTTCTCCCACCTTCCCTATATACCGATCTGTTCCTTTATTATGTCAAATGTTAATTGACAGAAGTCTGATTCCGTTATAAAATCTCCATTTAAACGCAACCAGACAGTCATAAGTGGAGACACTTTCCATTGCAAATTTATTCGTACCAGATTATGATCTGACATAGTTAATTTTTCTGTAGCCACACTTTTAATAGCCGTTTCCAAGCCGGACTAAAGAGGTTGTAATCAAGTTTGCTTTTGCATGTATTCTTCATATAAGTAAACAGCGGTACGTTTTGAAATAATGTTCCCACGCGTCTATTAGATTTAAACTTTCTTTCATTTCTTTACAAAAAACTGGACTGAAATTGTATTTTGCCTTTGTCGCTTTACGGTCGTATCACTAAGAACTATTAAATTTGGATTTGGATGGCAGTATGTATTAAGCCCTAAATTTTGAAAAGAGTTCTCTCGCTGTGCATCAGCTTTAGTTCCACTCTCCATACATACCGAAACAAATAGTAATGCCGGCAATCTTTATGGCATACACTCTGCCATCTACCGCCTTGTAAAGGTCTGAAACTTTCAGGCCTGATCTCATAAGGAATCCAACCCCAACCTTCTCAATCGCATTGTAGTTTTTAAAATATTGGTAATTCCTAATGTGAAGACCCTGGAACGAGATTTTTTAGACTGCCAATATTTGAATGTTGACAGTTCGCAAAGTTTGTGCAACTATTTGGCATTTACTCTCACTAAATCCACGGCACACGTTAAGTGTTGCAATATTTATGTTAAATGAAGATTTTTTTATATTACCTTCATTTTTTATGGTTTCCATAGCAAGTGTCTCCCCTTCTATCAAAATAGAACAATTTTACTCCTTTCCTCAGACAAACTAGGGTGGAAAACACTCCCCCTAATAATAGTATCAAAATTAGATACCTACTTACCTAGAGTGCCTAGCTCTTCTCTAAAATTATTTCCGACATTTATCTTCCTTAAACTGCCATTCAAATCCTTAACTTTCGTTGCACTGACCCCTAACCCCTCACCAAGGAATGCTTTGTTTTTGTCACCGGGGAGGGGGAACCACTGCCGACCATCTTACTACTGTGCGACCGACCTTCTTACTACTGTGGGACAGCACTGTCACTTCACTCTGGACTTTTGTTGTGATTGTTTTACTTTAGTTTGTGATTTTTATAAGGAGAAAAAGATTCACTCACCTCTGATCCTCGCTTTTTGGAATATTTCCTGGTGAAATTGAAAGGGCCTACCGGATTTTCTTCTTCCTCTATTCACTCGTCTGTTGACTTGAGAGGAACATCCTTCTCTTATATGGGCTCCACTTGCATGTTCTCCAGCTCTGCACTCCCACAACACGTTCACTCGCTTAATTCACCCACCGTTTCTTTATCTGTCTTTTGTTTTTTAAGGCTTTCACACTATCACCTATCTCCGCAATTGATGTATTAATAAGTACTAAATTTAAATTACCCTCTTGGATACCTACTTGCCCCACTCGTTCTTCGTTATGAATTTCTGCTTGTATCGTAATCGTAGTTCCTTGAGTTACCACTCCAACAGCGGTTTCTGCCTCACTCTCCACCTCTGCTAATTCTCTCTTGGATAAAACCTGTCGTCTTCGCAGGGATGCGTAAGATTGTGACATTGCAATTCGACGGTTTTGTTCCAGTTATTGCGGCTTCATCTTTATAAGTAGTCCAAGAATTGACTAAGAGTAGAGAATCCTCTGACACATTAGGGAAGTAAACCATTTCAAACCACTCTAACAAATGTTGTTTCCCCATCTTTCAACTGCTCAAAGCTGCAATGTATAGGCTGTCGACTGTAAACAATTATTCCAAATGAACTATTGGTTATTGTTGTGCTCTCTCTTTATAACGGCTCCTCTGAGGGTGTCAACTAATGAACAACTTTTTAGTTTCCCCTCCTCTCTTTTAATTAAATAACAGAACTCTATCTTATCAAGACGCCGCTTTAGAAACGAGAGAGAGAGAGACCAGCTTACTAAATATGCAGATCTGATTTTAACTTACGGACCAAGGTTCGAGACTGGCAGGGTGTTCATATTATAAGAGTGATTGTTAGATTAGTTAGATTGGTATTGCTTAGGTCGGGTCTACGATTCCCGTTTCTCCATCTGTCTTTAAATGACCATCTGCACAAGGATAATATTAACTACTATATTTATTTACAAATGAAGACATCCTTCTACTTTGCTGGGTAAATTTCATCGCAAACTGCTTGTTTGATTTAACACGCTGGATCACCGCCGACTAACCACTGCCCTGGCCGATGATCCCCCTTTGAAACGACGCTTGCTGTTTTATTTGAAACAGCGACAAACTTGACACATTCAAAGTATTTTCGTTGCAGCTTTATTTAGCTTTCGTGCCTAAAACATCGTCAGTAGCAGGACTTGAACCTGCGTCACCACTGACAAAAATTTACTTTCACAATTTTTGTACTGCTGCTACCCAGAGTTAAATCAACGTTTCTCTCATCAGCTCACTTCCGGAGTTCATTTCTTGCCCAAATTCCAAATTAAATCTGTGAGCTCTTTTCATGATAGCCCCGTGCACTCGTCAGCAAGACCCACGCTTATCGTAACAGGATTCTGCGTGTAATCCGAAACTTGTTTATTAGCAGTTACAGAGCGAACCAGTCCACCACTAGCTAGCTCACTTGTTTCGTATTGAGAGTTCACAACAGATTCTATTACAGAAATGGACTTACAACAATGTGAAAGAGAGAGTAGCAATTTTACTAGATTAACTGAATTTACATTTCGCCCTCCGTTTGGATGAATCTGAAATTACGAATAGCTCAAATCTGTGACTGAAATTCCAACATTCTTTGAATCCCAGCGAATGCGAATGAAGTACTTACGATTTTCTCTGCTCGCTCCATGCTGGCAACACAAACCAAGTCCCGTTATTTTAGAGCTAACATCCGAGGTGCTTTTAAAATATTTTTTCAATAGCTGCAGCCCTTCGTCCAACCGGTATCCAACGCAAGTGTCTTACATTAGAACCGTCATTTACAAGAGACAAGAGACCGCATATAGAGGCTACTCGATATTTATACCCCTCAGAGTGACGCTTTCAGTTCCCGCAAAATTCTCTCATTGCTTGAGTTTAAACCATAGACAGATTGAAATTTAAAGGTGAGGCCTATCCAAAGCTAAACATAAAGAATTCATGTGTCAGCCATTTTTCGCCCCAAAATATTACAAATGAAAATTAGAAATAAATCGCATGCAAATTATTTACAAAAACATTCCAACATCCAAACCAGTTTGATATTTAAATTAAATGTTAATAGTTATTAGGTAAGCAAATCTCAAATGAAGAATTAAAAAAAAATTATAACACATTTTTTAGTGGACGTGAAAAGTTTGTCATATCAAGTTCCTTGAGTTATCACTCCAACAGCGGTTTCTGCCTCACTCTCCACCTCTGCTAATTCTCTCTTGGATAAAACCTGTCGTCTTCGCAGGGATGCGTAAGATTGAGACATTGCAATTGGACGGTTTTGTTCCTGTTATTGCGGCTTCATCTTTATAAGTGGTCCAAAAATTGACTAAAAGTAGAGATTCCTCTGACACATTAGGGAAGTAAACCATTTCAAACCACTCTAACAAATGTTGTTTTCCCATCTTTCTACTGCTCAAAGCTGCAATGTATAGGCTGTCGGTTGTGAACAATTATTCCAAAACCCATGGACCAAAATTTCCTCCGATTTCCGGTAACACGATGTAAAGCGGACTCATTAGTTGCCCAGCAGCTGAAATAGTGGTCATAATTTTATATGAATGAGCCGGGGTTGATTTTGATTGAACGATTGCTTCTGTTGTTTTGGTCCCTTTAATATTCAATATAAGTCCGGAATGAAGTTCGAGATTATAACCACTTTGATCCCTGTTATAAATTTGTGTACTTTGGTATTTATCGAAATACTGTTTGCTCGCTAACAGAAAATCACACGCACCTTGATTGACGTTTTTAGTTTATGCAGAATAACCATGGGTTATGAATCTGGTTATTAACCTTGATACGATTCTATGTTTTTGCTTAAATTTCCAAATCCAGTGAGGTGATGCCGTAAAGTTTTTTACATTGACTTCTGTTTTCTTCAAAAGTGCACATCGGTTTAAATCAGAATAATGTGCAATAAGGTTTTTAGATTTTGCTTTAACAAATTCATTAAAGGTATGTTGATCGATCTCTGTTAGTTTGTCAAATTGATTTCCAGCCTCTGTAACTTCATTTTGAAATCGTCTTAATTGTCGTTCACTAGTGACAGCGTGATAACGCTTTGAAACAGTTATCAAATGTAAACGGTCCTTTTCCCATTTTCCCAAAATTCAACAACTTTCGTTTTAGTTTCTATATATAATTTTTCGTGTACCTTTCTTGGAGGACTTGAATAGGATGTGGAACTCGATGCTGGTTCTTCCTCTGGTTGCGACTCATTGCTACTATCGTAACAAAGTGGTCCGCCGTCTTCTGGTTCAGGCTCCATTTCATTGAAATCCAAATCCGTAGTCTTCTCGATGCACAATGTACTTGAAGATACGCACTCGTCAATCATTTGCACCAGTTGAGACTTTAATTCAATCTCTTGGGCATTGAGTGGTGTTTCATGAGCCGTATTTTTGAACTCCTCGCAGAGCATTTAACAACATTGAAGCGGTAAATTTTTGCTATTTTTTCATTATGGCAAATTCAAACTTGATTAAAGCAAAAGTAACATGTTATTAAAACACAATTCAAGTTGTATTCACGTGAACAATACAAGAAACGTCCACTTCTGCTTGTAATGTGCCGATGCCCCCAGCCACATGCAAACGAAAACTAACAGACACATCTGCCCTTCCACAACTCGTTTATTGAATCATCGCACAACGAAACAACAACTCTTACCTTACCAGACGTCGCTTGTAATAGATAGTAGACGCGCCGAGAAAGCAAATTAAAATTGATTTCAAGAAACAAGAAGAACTATGATTGTGGTCTAACTTAATCGTCTTCTGTTTTCTTTCATATTTCTTGTTTATTTATTTATTTTTTTTGACATTTGTTTTCTCCAATCACAAAAACGATTTGTCATTTTTGCTTTTTAGCGATTTTTGTCGAACAAAAGGGGGTTCATATTGGTAAAGCGTGTTGGGAATAGCTTTATTATGAATCTTTGCTATTTTCTATTGATTGCTTCTGTTTCTTTGAAGTTGTATTTGTTTGCCGTTTGTGTAACATTGTCCGCTATATTCCCTGAAAATTTTGTGCTCATCTAACGAGATTCGGTTACAATTTCATTTTTGTTTATTCACGTGTGATAGACCTATAGGCTTTTCATGTTCTGCGGTTTCAAAATAAATAACTACATCGCAACTTTTAAAACTTGAGAAAGAGTGGCGGAAGCTCAACCCAACACTATTCATCCGCTCACAATAAATGGCAAAATCAATATATGTAGCAAACATGAACCTAACTTCGTACTGGTTAACTATAGATTATAAATAAGCATACCATTGGATTTGTGGGGAAATTTGCTGTTACAATGACGTGTCAGATACTGTGGTTTTCATTTTCGAACACTAGGTATGATTCCAGATGGCAGATTTCAAGATGGCTGCCATCTAGGTCATACCCACCATACGACTTCCCCTAGGCATGATATGTATCCACATGGTTGTTCTCCACTTTTTATCATTCACACGCAGTTTACAAGAGGTGTTAAGGGACTTTTGCCTTTCACTGTAAATAACTACGTCACAACTCTTCAATATTCAATATCTTTAAATAACATGCGCCTTGGCAACAATTTCTGTAATCAGACATAATACATACATGCCATATATCAGCAAATAAAATTACATTGAAATCTGAGCCCACATTCCTGATGCATGTTGGTCCTCGGTGATCACTAATTCAGGGTAAACGTTGAGCAGTTAGCAGCAAAGGTATTAGCCCAGGAAACAGAGGGGAAAAAGGGCAAATGTAGGGAATAATTAGGAGAAAGCTGTATTTGGCCAGTTGTTACATCATTATTAGATTGCATTTTTTCAAAAGTTCCCGCCCCTCCCCCTTGTGCTTCCCCCAAATCCCCCGAACTACAAATTTACAGACTTTCAGAAATTGTATTATATCTCCGTAACCAATAGACATGACAACTTTAGTATTTTTTTTTTTTAATAAATTCTAAATGACAGCCTACAAAAATGCATGTTGCACTATTGCTAGTAGTTTCGCCGTAATTTAGATCCAAAGCGCACAATAAGGATATTTTGCTTTCAATACTTACACTTTTTATGGTGTAGCTTGTTTTAAACTCAGAATATAAAAAACTGTTCGAAATAAAAGTTGTTGTCTGTTTCATAAGCCTTAAAATTATGTATATATCAATATGATCGAACAATTACTGTGTTAGCTATTGAGGTAGCAATGATGCGCGACAGCGTGTGAAAATGCTTTTCCTTCTATGTTTGCCCTATCCACATTAGGCAGTTGTGAGCTGTCGACGATTATAACAAGTTGTCTTTGCTGTGCAGTGACAAGTAAATTATGTGATGAATTGGCAGTGTATTTTCACGGCCTTTTCATGTGATATATTACGTACCCAGATATAGCGTTCCAGCTTGCAACAAGGTTATCAGCCAGTTGCTTCAGTTTGTTAAGCTTGATATTGTACTGAACTTAATAAACAAGCACGAAATAAACTTCTTGGAAAAACAAGAGGCTTGGTTGTTATAACGAAGCTAATTTAACCTTGTTGGAAGCAACGACTATAGTATGCGAGGAATCTTTCCACAATTTAAATTTATTTGATTTTTTCGTTGCGCTTTTACTGTCGTTTCAGTGCACTGAAGTTCCATCACGTGCCAAGCATATTTCGACGTAGTCTAATCTTCGCCACTTACTAGAGGTGCCATCTGATTACTTGCCAACTGATGGACTAAGTATAAACAATGCTTCGAATTCGAACTCGGGTGTGTGATTCCGTGATCTAGTGACTACAGTATCGAATTGGTGTACCAATGGCTCTCGGTTCGATTCCTATCCGGAACAACATTTTTATTTTTGTAAGAAGTACAATTTATGTTCCATTCTTGCCCTAGCAAGGATACTTCAACATTGACTTCTGTAAACGAGAGTGCTTGATACAACATTGTTTAAACCTTTTTGGCTTAAATTGCTAAACCTGCATCAAGTCATCATCCCACTTGTCAAAGTAAGCTTGATTAATTTTTGAGTGATGTCGAAATTGTTATGTGGGTAGTGAAATGAAAGAAGGTCCTGTGAATTTTAAGTTATTTTTTTGTTCACGAAAAGCAAATCAAACCTCAGAGAATTTATTAGGATAAGATTAGTCATATTTTTATTAGTTGGAAATTAAATTTAGTTGCTAATTTTAATTTTATTATAACTTACCTTTGATGATGTTGTATTATCAATTGAATGCTGTAGATTATATTTATTATCTTCTTGTAGAGCGTGGTAATCGATTACTGTTGTAAAGAAACTGTCAGGATCTTGTGAAAATTTACGTAGCTGAATTAATGCATTAAACTTAACAAATTACTTATTTATTAGAAATACAATGAAAGAATAATGGTTGGTTTTGATTTATTGTGTGATCTTAGTGGGATATAGCTTGAAAGAGAAATTGTAATCTTGAAAAGAGAATTAATGAAATTATTGAGGTAAATTAGAAACGAAACGATGGACTGCATGAACAGTTGGAAGGAGAAAAAATTATTCGGGTTCACAGTTAATCCTTTCTCCTACCTTATTCCGGTCGGAGTCATAGATGCCAGAAGGTCGTTATTCAATCTAATTCAATTTAACATAGATGGATCATATGTGATGATGATGACTTGCCGAATTTTCTACTTTGATCTGCTGTCAAACGCAATGGCGTTAAAATAATATTAGGATGCACATTTATAAATTAGAATGGTATTATGCACATCGATTCACTATTTTCATAGTTACTAATAAGATTGTTCATGATTGTTCATATTGCTTGTTTAATCCTACAAGCTGTATCAATTTAAAGACCGACACTTTTTGAACTCAATGAAATCCTCAAGCAAGCTATTAAGGCCACTTCCATCACTTTTCTTTGGATATTAACAAAGACTGATACTTTCAAAATTGAAAGAACCAGTCTGAATTCGTTGAACCTTTATCTGAGTGTTAATACTGGTACCAGGTGTAACACATTGGATCTCTTCCATAGCATGAAATGTATTTAAATTATGCAGCGGGCGGATATTTACACGTGTTTTCAAACACTTGCTAATGAAATCTTTCACTATTAATATTTGATAGTACTACATTGATGAGAGAGGTCATGTAAACATAAGTTTCATGGTATGATACGCAGACTCCAATGGAGGGTAATAGGTTGAATAGGTAATTTGATCCATATAATTGGTGAAGGGTTAATACTAGACTTGTTTGCATAGGTGACAGGAATAATCTTGGTCTTACAGTTACTACTATAGCATGGTTTATCACAATGCACTTCGTGTTAACTTTCTGTGATTCAGAAGCATTCCCCTTTGTCGTTGCACTCTCTATAAAGGCCTACAATGAGATTTTGCCCTTCAGACTTGCTATCAATGAAATCTGGGTATATACTTCAGTCATAAGCCATCCTCTGTATGTCTTCTCGTATGATGTTGGCTGCATCTAATGCTATCCTTAACCGCCGAGTACTAGGGTCAGTTTTCCTGTCGTTATATCACTGATACATGATTTTATGAGCCGTGTCCAATAAGTAGAGTACATTTTTCCTTCCAGAAACATTTGAAACAAATATCCGATAGTTAAAATATTCTTAAAGATGTTTGTCTCTATATGACAGCAATTCTTTTGACCAGATACAAGTGTAATAATATGTTTTAGTTCATTCAGAGTGTACTGGCATTCGTCACTGTTTTATATGTACTCACATAACATACAAAATTAATTCCTCTGTTTCTATTTTGGTCGAGCCACGAGTTTTCGAATTAGTTTAATTCTATAAAAAAATCTCTGGAACCGTTTCCATGGCACTGTACTTCTCGTACCACAAGATTACTCACAATAAGAAGACTAGCCCTTACCCTTTCTCCCCGCTCATCATTTCATAAGTCACATTTATTGATAAGATTTTCTATCATTTCTAAAGTCACACCCATTTGAAAACACTTCTTGTACTCTCATACAGTTGAAATACTGAATTCTTTTCCAAAAATATTAAGCAATTTCTTTTTAAATGGAACGTTGCTTCTGAGGTCCTTAAAAAGTTGAAGATCTTGAAAGACGAGATGCGTTATTGGTCTGCATTGATTTATAATCAGCTTTGATACTACTATGCCTTGTATAGTTCTGCATTCAGTCGCTGTGAACCTAAATAGTATCTTCTACTTCCAGCTTTTATTGCAGTGCATCTTTTCATTTCACACAAACCTCAATAATGTCCGTAATTCTCTTTTTGCACCATAACAATTTCTCTCTCAATATATTTTCCACTAAGAGCACAATAAATCAAAATCAGCCATTATTTTTATTGTATTTCCAATAAATAAGTACTTTTAAGATTAATCCATTAACTACGGTGCGAAAATTTTCGCAAGATGCTAATAAAGTTTCTTTAAATGATAACCGATTACTACGCTCTGAAAAAATAAATATAATCAACAGCATTCAATTGAAAATACCACATCTTCAAAGGTAAGTTTTACTAAAAACTGAAATTACCAAGTAAAATGTAATTTCCAAATAACAGAAATATGACTAAACTTATCGTAATTAATTCTATGAGGTTCTATTTTTCTCTTACTGAGTACAGAAATAGCTTGCAATTGAAGTATCTACTTTCTTTCCCATTTTTCACTGCCTACATAGCAATTGTGACGTGACTCAACCTTTTTGCAAGCTGGCATGCTATCTGGGTACGTAATATATCACATGGGAAGGCCGTGAAAATACACTACCAATTCATCACCTATTTTACTTGCCACTACACGGCAAATACATATTGTCATAATGGTCGACGTCTCACAACTGCTTAATGTGAACAGGGCACACATAGAAGGAAAAGCATTTGTTCGCGCGCTGTCGCCATATTGTTCAACCATATTGATATATATATCATTTTAAGGTTTATGAAACAGACAACAACTTTTATTTCGAACAGGTTTTTGATATGGTAAGTTTAAAACAAGCTACACCGTAAAACGTGTAAGCATTGAAAGCAAAATATCCTTATTGTGCACTTTGGATCTAAATTATGGCAAAACTACTAGCAGTAGCGCAACACGTATGATAACTATTTTTGTAGCCTGTCATCTAGGAATTATATATAAAAAAGAATAATGTCGTCATGTCTATTGGTTACGGAGATATAATACAATTTCTTAAAGTATGTAAATATGTAGTTGGGGGAAGGGGCAGGGACTTTTGGGAAAATAAATCTCTAGAACTGATGTAACAACTGACCAAAATTTGTTTTCTCCTAATTATTCCCGACATCAAACCTTTATTTCCTGGGCTATATTACTTTTAGGTACAGTAACCGTCTCGCCATTTGCCTTCAGGAAGTTAGAACAAGAAAAGCTAGGCCAGGATGGTTGGCAGGAAGGTTTGCACTGTCTGGATAGTCCACGATCGTCAACTTTAGATAAAAATTTTGGTAAACTTTATTTTTATATGGGCCAGTCTAGTAACTTTGAACTTCGGCCTGACACGATTCGCCTTTAGCAGTTAAAATCTACACCCATGCTCCTGCTGGGACTCGAACCCGGGACCTTCGAGCCGATGGCCTACCGCCGCAGACCGCTCGTCCACCCGACCGGCGTCAACTGTAGATACGAAATATTTTCCACTGATTCTAGCGTGTAAAACGCACAGTTGTGTAACTTTCTACACAAGTATTAAGTGTTTTTTTTCCACGAAGTTCCTTCAAAAATCGTGTTACATCATCATGCAAGAAAGGAATCCCTAAACCAACTGGCAAAACAAACTATCTTCTTATTATGGGTGGGCGGAATTAAACTTTGTAGAATTGGGAAAAGGAAGCGGTTGCGCGAATCGGTTACCTAGTTCCACATTCCGATCCGGGTATCCGCTACCAAGCTATGGTCCCGGGTCTCTGGTTCCAATATCCGGTTCGAGTGACCCATACGAAACGCCGTGTTGAAGATATGTTTCTTAGATACGGATATCAGAACCAGATAACCGGAACCATAGCTTGGTACCGATTCCAAGGCTCAAAGGTTCCGATCGGGAAGCCTGTCTCAATATTACTCGGACGCGCATACTAACGGATTCGAAAAACTCTGATCTAGCTCCATGTGCTTATCCATAATTCTTGTTATATACCTTTTAGAGGAAGGTATTGTAGACCTACTAACTTTTCGTTTTAAGATACGATGCAGAAAGTACGTCTTAAAAACTATTTTGGCATCATATTCTTACACAAAGCCAGGCTGAAGTCAAGGATATACTAAGGTATGCGCCGTATACCCTCTGATTAGCCTTACGCAATAGAAGATACCTACTGCTAATAGAAAGATGAATCAAAAGTTAATAGAAACGTGGTCCCCGCTTTACGATTCTTAAACTTAGCGTATACCCTGTGAAAATTCTGGGCCTACACAGAACTATATTAAAAGCTAGTTGGTGCAGGGTGAATAAAATTACGTTGGTATCACTGACAGCTGAGACCATTCTTGAAATCAGTTTTCAAAATATAACTGCGGTGCACGGAGTATCTCTATGACCTGTCCCAGTACGTAAATGCCAAATTTGTTGTGCATACGTCCATAGTAATGAAAACAATTTGAAATATTGAATTTATAAAATTGGTTGGTAAAACTGACAACTTCGGTGTTTGCAGCACCTGTAGTACGTCTGATCTGTCGAAAATGTGGATAAGGGTTAAACTATGGGAGTAGGTTGAAATATTAAATCTTCGAAATAAGTGAGAACACTGACAACCTCTTGCTGGGTCCAGAGTTCCTCTATGATCTGTCCCAGTAGCTGAATGGCAAGTTGAGTTTGAATATGCCGAACGATAAAAGAGAAATCTGAACTTTTATTTTTAATTCCATTTTTCATCCATTGATGACTCATTATTTCATCTCCTCTTGTGCTGTGAGTTGCTCCTCCGCGCAAAGACCAAGGATGTGACAGGATGTATTTGCATTGACGATGGTCCAGGGGAAAGGGGGCGGAACCATTGGATAGCGCCTGGTTCTTAACAGCAGATTCTTGGATGGTCTAGCTCGTTGAGACTGGGAAGTGCGCCATTGGGGAGCTCTTCGGACCTTTGGTCTCGCCAACACTCGGGGGAGTGGGTGTCCCAAGTATCCATCAGTCGGGAGTACAAGTGATTTCGACGCCAAGTCATTGGACTTCGCCTCGATTTCCAGCTTGCTGACAAGGGTGATGAGGGTAGTACCCGGCAGCCTCGTTGGCTCCTCAGAACGAAGACGGAGAAGTGTGGGCATTTACGGCTTTCATTCATCATGGCTCCACCACATCCTAATAAGTCGCCTTCG
>JAGDQP010019583.1:0-10801 GCA_022664845.1 Lepisma saccharinum
AACCTGGTGAATTCGCCAGCAAATATAGCGAAAGTGTGAAGTTAACCATCCCAAAGGATGAAGTTTTATAATTTCTGGCCGGTATTGCGTCCAATCGTTAGGTAGTTCATAGGGAGGAATAGGAAGTACATTATTTTCCATATTGAGTAAGCGATGAGCTGGTGTCGACGCCAGTAAATTTTAGGAACTAACTTCACAAATACGCCCACCTATACAATTTCCGGTCCTTGCTGTGTCCAATCGTTAAGGAGTTCATAGGGGGAATAGGGAGTACATTATTTTCCATAGGGAGTGAATAATAACTTGGTGACGGCGTCACCAAATATGGCGAAAGTGTGAAGTTAACCCTTCCAAGGGGCCAAGTTTTATAATTTCTAGCTGTTGTTGCGTCCAACCGTTAGAGAGTTTATAGGGAGGAATAGGACGTACATTTTTTTCAATAGGGAGTAGGCGATGAGCTGGTGTCGGCACCAGCGAATTTTGGGAACAAACTTTACAAATGCGCCCACCTATATAATTTCTTATCACTGCTGCGTTCAATCGTTAGAGAGTTCATAGGGAAGAATAGGGAGTACATTATTTTCCATAGGGAGTGAATAATAACTTAGTGACGGAGACAAAAAATATGCCGAAAGTGTGAAGTTAACCCTCCAAAGAGGCCAAGTTTTATAATTTCTAGCGGGTGTTGCTTCCAGTCGTTAGGGAGTTCATGGGGAGCAATAGGAGGTACATTATTTTCAATATTGAGTAATCGATGAGCTGGTGTCCGCGCCAGGAAATTTTGGGAACTAACTTTGGAAATTCGCTAACCTTTCAAGTCCATGAAAGGTACGAATATGAAGTGTATTATTTTCCATAGGGAGTGAATAATAACTTGGTGACGGCGCTGGTATGTACGGCGGATGTGTGAAATTAACCCTCCCAACTTGACAAATTTTATAATGTCTAGCGAGTATTGCGTCCAGCTGTTAGGGAGTTGATGAGGACGAATAGTGGATATATTATTTTCAATAGGGAGTGAATAATAACTTGGTAAAGGCGCCAGCGAATATCGCGAATGTTTGAAGTTAAATCTCCCAAGAGGTCAAGTTTCAAAATTTCAGGGCGGTGCTGAGTCCAATTGTTAGGGAGTTCATAGGCAGGAATATAAAGTACATTATTTTCCATAGAGAGTAAATGATGAGCTGGTGTCGGAGCCAGCAAATTTTGGGAACTAAATTCACAAATTCGCCCACCTATTCACGGCGTCAACAAATACGTCGGAAGTGTGAAGTTAGCCCCCAATGAGTCCTTTTTTCTACAATTTTGGCCGTTGTTGCGTCCAATCGTTAGGGAGTTGATATGGAGAAATAGGGAGTACATTACCTTAGGGAGTGGATAATATGTTGGTGACGTCGTCAGCAAATACGTCGGATGTGTGAAGTTAACCCCGCAATGAGTCATTTTTTTTCAAACTTCTGACCGTTGTTGCGTCCAATCCTTAGGAAGTTTATAGAAGTACATTATTTTCTATAGGGAGTAAGCGATAATTGGTGACGGCGCCAGGAAATATTGTGGGCTAACTTCACACAGCCCCCACCTAAACAACATCTGGTCGTGATTGCTCCCACCGTCAGGGAGTTATTTTCGTTAGGGAGTAACCGTTAATCTGGTGGCGACGCCAGCAAATGTTGCTAACTGACTTTACAAATCCATCTATCTATAAAATTTCTAGTCCTTGCTTCGTTCAATCATTAGGAAGTTCATAGGGAGTAATTTTCAATAGAGAATGAATAATAACTTGGTGACGGCGCCAGCAAATATGGCGAAAGTGTGAATTTAATCTCCCAAGGCGTCAACTTTTATAATTTCTGCCCGGTATTGATCCAGTCATTAGGGAGGAATAGGAAGCGCATTATTTTCCATAGGCTGTAAGCGATGAGCTGGTTTCGGCGTTAGCAAATTTTGGGAACAAACTATAAAAATCCGCTCAGCTATACAATTTCTGATCCTTGCTGCATCCAATCGTTAGGGTGTGCAACGACAGGATTAGGGAGTACATTATTTTCTATACGGAGTGAATAATAACTTGGTGACAAAGACAATAAATATACCGGAAGTGTGAATTTAACACTTCCAAGGGGCCAATTTTTACAATTTCTGATCCTTGCTGCGTCCAGTTGTTAAGGAGTTCATAGGCAGGAATAGGGAGTACATTATTTTCCATATGCAATGGATAATATCTTGGTGACGGAGACAAAAGATATGCCGGAAGCGTGAAGTTAACAGTTCCAAAGGAAACAAGTTTTACAATTTCTGGCCGGAGTTGCGTCCAATCGTTAGAGTTCATAGGTAGGAATATGAAGTCCATTATTTTCCATAGGGAGTAAGCGATGAGCTGATTTCCGCGCAGCAAATTTTGGGAACTAACTTCAGATTTGCGGCTACCTTTCCAATTTTTGTCCTTGCTGTGTTCAATCGTTAGGGAGTTCATAGGGAGGAATAGGGAGTACATTATTTTCCATAGTGAGTGAATAATATCTTGGTGACGGCGTCAGCAAATACTTCGGAGGTGTGAAGTTAACCCCAAGGAACCAATTTTTTTATTATTTTGACCGTTTTTGTGTCTAATTGTTAAGGAGTTGATATGGAGAAAAAGAAGTACATTATTTTCTTTAGGGAGTGAATAATAACTTTATGACGACGCCAGCAAATATAACGAAAGTGTGAATTTAATTCAACAAGGGGCAAAACGTTTACAATTTCTGGCCAGTGTTGCGTCCAATCGTTGGGGTGTTCATAGGGAGTACATTATTTTCCATAGGGGGTAAGCGATAAATTGGTGACGGCGCTAGCAAATGTTGCGGGTTAACATCACACAGGCCCCCTCCTATACAATTTCTAGGCGTGGTTGCGCCCAATCGTTAGGGAGTTCGTACGGAGACCATTATTCTCCATACGTAGTGAATAATAAATTAATGACAGCATCAGCAAATATGGCGAAAGTGTGAAGTAAACCATCCCAAAAGGCGTAGTGTTATCATTTCTAACCGGTGTTGCGTCCAATAGTTAGGGAGTTCATAGCGAGGAATAGGGAGTACATTATTTTCGATAGGGAGTGAATAATAACTTGGGAAGGCGACTGCAGCTATGGCGAAAGTGTGAAGTTAAATCTGTCAATGCGCTATGTTTTATAATTTCTGGCCGATGGTGCGTCCAATCGTTAGGGAGTTCATAGGGAGACCACTATTTTCCATACGTAGTGAATAATAACTTGCTGACGGTGCCAGCAAATATGGTGAAAGTGTGAAGTTAACAATCTCAATGGGATAAGTTTTATAATTTCTAGCCGGCGTTGCGTCCAATCGTTAGGGAGTTCATAGGGAGGAATATGAGGTACATCCTTTTCTATGGGGAGTAAGCGATGAGCTGGTGTCGGCACTAGCAAATTTTGGGAACTAACTTTACAAGTGAGTCCACCTATACAATTTCTGGTCACTGCTGCGTCCAATTGTTTGGGAGTTCATAGCGAGGAATAGGGAGAACATTATTTTCGCTAGGAAGTAATCGTTAATATTGTGACGACGCCAGCAAATGTTGCTAACAGACTTCACAAATCCGTCTGCCTATAAAATTTCTAGTCCTTGCCGCGTCCAATCGTTACGAAGTGCATATGGTGGTATAGGGAGTATATCATTTTCAATAAAGAGTGATTAATAAATTGGTGATGGCGCCAGCAAATATGCAGAAAGTGTGAATTTAATCTCCCAAGGGGCCAAGTTTTATAATTTCTGGCCGGTGTTGATCCAATCATTAGGGAGTTCACAGGGAGGAATAGGAGGTACATTATTTTCCATATGCGGTAAGCGGTGAGCTGGTTTCGGCGTCAACAAATTTTGGGAACTAACTTTACAAATGCGCCTACCTATACAATTTCTAATTCTTGCTGCGTCCAATCGTTAGGGAGTTCAAAGGCAGGAATAGGAAGTACATTATTTTCCATATGGTGTGAATAATACCTTGGGGACGGCGTCAGAAAATACGTCGGAAGTGTGAAGTTAACCATCCAAAAGTTTCAAGTTTTATAATTAATGGCCGGCGTTGCGTCCAATCGTTAGGTAGTTCATAGGAAGGATTAGGAAGTACATTATTTTCAATATTAAGTCAGCGATGAGCTGGTGTCGGCACAAGTCAATTTTGGGAACTTACTTCAGAAATCAGCCCACCTATACAATTTCTGGTCCTTGCTGTGTTCAATCGCTACGAAGTTCATATGGAGGTATAGGGAGTATATCATTTTCAATAAAGAGTGAATAATAACTTTTTGACGGCGTCAGCAAATATGGCGCAGGCGTAAAGTTAAGCCTCCCAAGGGGGCAAGTTTTGTAATTTTTGGCCGTTGTTGCATTCAATCGTTAGAGAGTTCATAGGGAGTAATAGGGATTACATTATTTTCCATAGGGACTGAATAATAACTTAGTGACGGCGCCAGAAAATATAGCGAAAGTGTAAAATTACCTTTTCCAAGAGGCTATGTTTTATATTTTCTGGCCGGTGTTGATCCAATCGTTAGGAACTTCATAGGGAGTACATTATTATTGATAGGGAGTGAATAATAACATGGTGACGGCACCATCTAATATGACGAAAGTGTGAAGTTAACCCTCCCAAGGAGCCAAGTTTTATAAATTCTGGATGGTGTTGCGTCCAATCGTTAGGGAGGAATAGGGAGTGCATTATTTTCGATAGATAATGAATAATAACTTAGTGAAGGCGCCAGCAAATATGGTGAAAGTGTGAAGCTAACCATCCCAAAGGGACAAGTTTTAAAATTTCTGGCAGGTTTTGCGTCCAATCGCTAGGGAGTTCATAGGAAGGAATAGGAAGTACATTACTTTCCATCTTGAATAAGGGATGAGTTGGTGTCAGCACCAGTAAATTTTGGGAACTTACTTCACAAATCCGCCCACCTATACAATTTTTGGTCCTTGCTGCGTCCAATCGTTAGGGAGTTCATAGGGGGAATAGGGAGTACATTATTTTCCATACGGAGTGAATACTAACTTGGTGACGCCGTCACCAAATATGGCGAAAGTGTGAAGTTAACCCTCCCAAGGGGCCACGTTTTATAATTTCTGGCCGATGTTGCGTCTAATCGTTACAGAGTTCATAGGGAAGAATACGGATTACATTATTTTCAAATGGAGTGAATAATAACTTACTGACGGCGCCAGCAAATATGGCGAAAGGGTAAGGCTAACCATCCAAAAGGGCCAAGTTTTACAATTTCTGGCCGTTGTTCCGTCCAATTGTTAGAGAGTTGATAGGGAGGAATAGGGATTACATTATTTTGCATAGGGAGTAAGCGATGACTTGTTGTCGGCCAACAAATTTTGGGAACATGTTTACAAATGCGCCCACCTATACAATTTCTGATCCTTGCGGGGTCCAATCGTTAGGGTGTTCATAGCGAGGCATAGGGAGAACATTATTATCCATAGGAAGTGATTAATAACTTTATGGACTAGCCTGAAAATATGCCGGAAGTGTGAAATTAACCGTGACAAGAAGAGAAGTTTTATTATTTCTAGACGGTGTTGCGTCCAGTCTTTAGGATGTTTATAGTGAGGAATAAGGAGTACATTATTTTCCATAGGGAGTGAACAATTACTTGGTGACGGGGCCAGCAAATATGGGGAATGTTT
This sequence comes from Lepisma saccharinum, assembly GCA_022664845.1. Lineage (NCBI taxonomy): Eukaryota > Metazoa > Arthropoda > Insecta > Zygentoma > Lepismatidae > Lepisma > Lepisma saccharinum. The sequence continues at coordinate 5,685 of JAGDQP010019583.1, forward strand.
GAAGTTAACCCTCCCAAGGGGCCATGTTTTATACTTTCTGGTCGGTGTTGCGTCCAATCGTTATGATGTTTATAGGAAGGAATAGGGAGACCATTATTTTCCATAGGTAGTGAATAAAAACTTGGTTACACCGCCAGCAAATATTGCGGAAGTGTGAATTTAACCATCCCAAGGGGTCATGTTTTATAATTTCTGGCCGGGGTTGTGTCCAATGGTAAGGGAGTTCATAAGGAGACTATTCTTTTCCATAGGGAGTGAATAATAACTCGGTGGCGGCGCCAGCAAATATGGCGAAAGTTTGAAGTTAATTATCCCAAATGGGACAAGTTTACAATTTTTGGCCGCTGTTGCGACCAATCGTTAGAGAGTTGATATGGAGAAATACTTTGAGGAGTACATTACTTTCATTAGTGAGTGAATAATAACTTGATGATGACGCCAGCAAATATGGCGAATGTGTGATTTAACCCCACAAGGGGCAAATGTTTTACAATTTCTGGCCGTTGTTGCGTCCAATCGTTAGGAAGATCATAGAAGTACATAATTTTCCATAGGGAGTAAGCGATAATTGGTGACGGCGCCAGGAAATGTTGTGGGCTAACCCTTCACACAGCCCCCCACCTAAACAATTTCTGGTCGTGGTTGCTCCCATCATTAGGAAGTTCATAGTTGGGAATAGTGAGTACATTATTTTCGTTAAGGAGTAAACTTTAGTCTGGTGACGACGCCAGAAAATGTTGCTAACTGATTTTACAAATCCGTCGATCCATAAAATTTCTAGTCCTTGCTTCGTTCAATCATTAGGAAGTTTATAGGGAGGAATTTCAATAGAGAATGAATAATAACTTGGTGACGGCGCCAACAAATATGACGAAAGTGTAAATTTAATCTCCCAAAGCGACAACTTTTATAATTTCTGGCCAATGTTGATCTAGTCATTAGGGAGTTCATAGAGGGGTAATTATATTTACATTCATTATTTTAAGGGTAAGCGATGAGCTGGTTTCGGCGTCAGCAAATTTTTGGGAAGTAACGTTACAAATCCGCCCAGCTATACAATTTCTGATCCTTGCTGCGTCCATTCGTTAGGGTATTCAAAACCAGTAATAGGGAGTACATTATTTTCCATATGGAGTGAATAATAACTTGGTCACGGAGACAATAAATATGCCGGAAGTGTGGATTTAACACCTCCAAGGGGCCAAGTTTAACATTTTCTGATCCTTGCTGCGTCCAGTCGTTAGGGAGTTCACAGGAAGGAATAGGGAGTACATTATTTTCTATAGGCAGTGAATAATAACTTGGAGATGGAGACAAAAAATATGCCGGAAGTGTGAAGTTAACCCTTCCAAGGGGAGAAGTTTTACAATTTCTGGCCGGAGTTGCGTCCAATCGTCAGGGAGTTCATAGGTAGAAATATTTAGTACATTATTTTTCATAGGGAGTGAATAATAGCTTGGTGACGGCGACAGCAAATACGTCGGAAGTGTGAAGTTAGCCCCTAATGAGTCCTTTTTATAAAACAATTTTGGGCGTTGTTGCGTCCAATTGTTAAGGAGTTGCTATTGAGAAATAGGGAGTACATTATTTTCTTTAGGGAGTTAATAATAACTTGATGACGAAGCCAGCAAATATAGCGAAAGTGTGAATTTATCTCCACAAGGGGCAAAACTTTTACAATTTCTAGTCCTTGCTGCGTCCAATCGTTAGGAAGTTCATAGGGAGGAATAGGGAGTACATCATTTTCCTTAGAGGGTGAATAATAAGTTGGTAAGAGATTACATTATTTGCATTAGGGAGTGAACAATATCTTGGTGACGTCGCAGTAAATATAATGGATGTGTGAACTTAGGTGAACTTAGACCCCAAGGACCCTCATTTTTCAATTTCGGATCGGCGTTGTCTGCAATCCTTAGGAAGTTGTTGGGGAAGAATAAGGGGAATCGTTGCGGAGTGAGCGATAACTTTGTGACGACAACAGTAAATATGGCGGATTTGAAAGCTATGTGTAATTTTGTTGGAAATTCGTGTATAGGTAAACTTTCACAGCCAAAATTTTAGCATCAATGATCAACAAATAGCGTCATGGGGACCCGTGAGAAATGGAACCTAGAGAGCAAGTAAATCGATAAATGAGTAAAGAAAATAAACGTGTTTTCTTTTAAATAATGTTAAATATATTGAAAGCAAGTGGCTATTAATGGGTACTGTACAGGGGGGCAATACGTGTCGAAGGGTATAATGAGAATGAATGCCATCTTGACTCTGTTTGAATCTTCTAAGATAGTAAGTGGGTCACGTGTTGTTTTGACTTAACTCTAATCCTGTGCAACAAAATGACACGTGAAATTTGCCTGAAGAATGTGCAAAAAGAATGATGAGAAAACATTTTTTGTTGAAACAGTTGAAGGAACGAAAACCAAACAGTTAAATAAGATAACCCACATAGCAAAATGTCGTCCCAGGAATATCTGACGGATCTCCTGGCAGGATATCGGGACGTCCGTAGGACGTCCTGTTTAAGTCACGTTTACATCCATGGGACGTATAGTTATAATTAATCCTTCGTATAACTATACGAAGGCATATCCTTCGTATAGTTATAATTAATTAAATAATAATAATAGTAAGGTCGATTTAATTTATAGAAATTCCAGGTAGGTAATCCCGCACGGCTTTCCGGGGGACATCCAGGGGACCTCCATACGGGATGAACTGTTTGTATTACCCACAGAGTTATCCCACGAACGTCCTTAGGACATCGCTATGGGAGCTTGAGAAATCTGACGTTAATGGGATCTAAATGGGACGACCCAGGGATGTACTCTGCTATGTGGGAAACCGTTATGACGGGAAATATTTTTGTGACAGTTTAATTTTCGTTTCTTAAAATGTTTCAACAGCAAACGTTTTCTCAGCATTCGTCTTACCCAATCTTCTGGTCTGTAATTTTCTCGTACAGGGTTAGAGTCATGTCAAAAATAACTTCGTAATGCGGTTTCTTGGAATATTCCAGCGTAGATTGATATATTATTCGGCCCATTCACTAGTTTGAAAAATTGAAGCAGCGTCATGATGACTGCTTTCACGATGGCGGTCATTGTCGATATAACCTTCAGCATGTATTGCATCCTGTCCAATATCCTTAATAATCACTTGCCTTAAATATATTTAACAGTTTGCCTATGAAAATACTTTTTTCCTTACTCTATCATCGATTTACCTGCTCTCTACGTTAAATATTTCTCAAGTCCTTTGTCGTTATTTGTTGAGCAATGAACCTATAATTTTGTCTATGAAGGATTACCTAGGCACTATACCTACATACACATTTTCATTAAAATCGATCTCTAAAACTTCCTGAGCGTTTCTGGTAAACGCGCTCCCATTGGATTCACATATAAAAATCGAAAGTGGCATATCTTTGCCTCGGGTGGCAAAATTTGCAGGTCGCTATCCGTGATATTAGGCTACATTGCTGCCAAGTTTGATCAAAATACCAGAGCAAGCGGTCTGATCAGTTCCTATAAGCTCACGCATACGCCATATTTACTGGTGCCGTCATCAAGAAATAGTTTACTCCTTCACGAAAATAATGCTTCCATAACAAATCCCTAATAGTTTCAGGAAACATCGATCGGTAATTCAGTGGCTGAGGGTGCTGTGTTAAGTTAGCCGTCATGCTTGCTGGTGACGTCACCACTTTATCGTTCATTTCTTAAGAAAAACAATGTACTCCCTCTTCCTCCCTAACAACTCCCTAACGATTGGAAATAACACCAACCGAAATTCAATTCTTGGGGGCTAAGTTCATATATCAGCCATATTTGATGGTGTCGTCACAATGCAATCGTTCACTAACCAACGAAAACAATATACTCCCTTTTCCTCCCTAACAACAACCGAACTTTTGGAACAAGTCCGACATTAAATTCAGTGTTTGGAGAGGACAACTTAACACATCCACCATATTTGCTGGCGCCGTCACAAATTTATTATTCACTCCCTAACGAAAATAATGTACTCCCTATTCCTCCCTATGTATTCCCTAATGATTGGACGCAAAACCGACCAAAAGTTGTAACAATTTGTCCCCTTGGGGGCTAACTTAAGACTTTCGGCATATTTGCTGGCGCCGTCACCAAGTTACTTTTCACTCCCCATGGAAAATAATGTACTCCATATTCCTCCCTAACGATTCGGAGGAACAGCAGACAAAAATTGTAAACATTTCGCCCCTTGAGGACTAACTTCACACTTTCGTTATATTTGCTGGCGCCGTCACCAAGTTATTATTCACTCCCTATCGAAAATAATGTACTCCCTATTCCTCCCTGTTAACTCCCTAACGGCTGGACGCAACAACAGCTAGAAATTGTAACGTTTTGACCCGTTGAGGGGGCTAACTTCACACTTTCGTCATATTTAGTTGCGCCGTCACGAAGTTGTTATTCACTCCCTATGGAAAATAATGCACTCCCAGTCCCTGTTCCTCCCTATCGATTGGACGCAACACCGGCCAAAAATTGTAAACATTTCGCCCCTTGAGGGCTAACTTCAGGCTTTCGCCATGTTTGCTGGCGCCGTCACCAAGTTACCATTGACTCCCTAACGAAAATAATGTACTCCCTATTCATCCCTATGAACTTCTTAACGATTGGACGCAGCTACGACCGGAAATAGTGTATATATGGGGGGCTGTGTGAAGTTAGTCCCCAACACTTGTTGACGCTGTCACTGGCTTATCACTTACTACCTATGGAAAATAATGTACTCCCTATTGCTACCTATGAATTCCTAACGATTGGGATAAGTTAAAGCTTAATTCGGTGAAAAACTTTATTTTTAGCGGCCAGTCTAGTAACTTGTGACTTCGACCCGTCACGATTCACCCATTTACAGGTAGTTAAAACCCACATCCATGCCCCTTCGGGGACTCGAACTCGGGACCTTCAAACCGTTGGACTAACGCCTCAGACCGCACGGCTACCCTGCCGGCATGCTTAGTTCGGGTTGACTCGGTGGGCTAACTTCACAAACGTGGCCGATACGTCGTCATCTTCTCCCCTACCCTATTCCGGCCTGAGCAAAAGATGCCCGTCGAATTCGCAGTGTGC